>CABHPH010133847.1:5484-16465 GCA_902168325.1 Peromyscus nudipes | reverse complement strand
TTGCAAATTTCTCAAATTATTGGGGGAAATTTTGTTTGTTATTTTAAAAATATTTGAAGAAATTCATCAAGATTTTGTGGCATAAGGACAAAGAACTTGGATGTTATGTTCTGATCATGTTACACTATCCAAATTCCTAAAGAGGTATTGGGTAATTTAAAAAAAAAATTTCTCATTCTTTGAAACTTCAGTGAAGATAATGCATCATCAGAATACTGAATACATTGAGGAAGGTCATTTAAAGGGATTCTACAGGTTATTTGGCTTTATTTTATAAAATAGAAATTTAACATGTACTGTTATAATTTATAATTATTATATATTGACTTTATTGTGCTAAATTTCTTCAGCTTATATCCCAAACAATCCAAGTCATAAGACAATGATACTAACTATTAATAATTAAGGTGGGCTTGCTTGTTTGTTTGCTCGTTTTGAGACAGCATCTCACTGTGTAGTTCTGGCTGGCCCAAAACTAGCTATGTAGACCTAGCTGGTCTTGAACTCACAGAAACGAACCTGTCTCTGTCTCCTGTGTGCTAAGATTAAAAACATATGCCACCATGCCTCACTTGGTCTCATTTTTTAACAGTTAGAAATAAATTCTATAGAGATTATAGAAGCTGTATTATGGAAAGCAATGTTGGGGGAAATATTTTTGTTATTTATTTCTACATCTCTAAATATACTGCTTTTAAAAACTTAAACATTATCTACTGATATCTTCCTGTTGTACTTAAGCAAATCAATCTCCTTTGTCTTACCGTCTCTTCAGATATACACTTGTTTCTCATCGCTAAACTCTCTGCTATAGATATGACACAATGTCAGTTATTCGTTGTTCGCTGTTTATATCAGTATAACTGTAGATGCTCTTCAAAGCCATGTCCTTCATTGTGGACCACCTTGACTGTCAACTTGACTGAATTTCCAGCTAGGAGACAGACTTCACAGGACATCTAGGAGAACACTGAAGTGGGAAGATACACCCTGAGTGTAGATGGTACTGGACTCAATAGAAGGAAGAACAAGCAACGTATTCATTTCTCACTCTCTGAATTTGGACTCAGTGTGATCATGCTCCTTCTCCCCGAGCTAGAGCTGATCTCACTGCCCTCCATTCCCTACTGGGATGGACTGTACCTTCAAACTGTGAGCCCAAATAGATCCTTTTGTAAGCTGCTTTTGTCAGCTCTGTTGTGATAGCAATGAGAAGAGTAATTAAGACTGAAAACTGAGACTGAGAGTAAAGTTGTTGCTGTGAAATACCTGACTGGTCCTTAGACATTTGGAACTAGCTTGTGAGAAAAGAATGTTGAAGAGCTTGGCACTGAAGTCTAGAAAAGTCTTACAATGTAAAGAGAATTTGATGAGTACTTCTTAAGGGAGTTTGGACGAGCAGACGGTTAATTTAATACAGGCCTCGAAGACTTGCTTTGAGAGGTTTCAGAGCAGAACAAGGACGCCTATCGAGAACTGTGCTGGAGGATATTAACGTTACATTCTCACAAGGACTTGCTTCATTCTGGCCATGTCCTGGAGCACTTTAGTTGGATTGCATTTAAAAGTAATGGCATTCATTCTTTGGAGGAAATTCAAGATATCACAGCATTCAAGCTACAGCATGATTCTAGTTCTCTGACCTTCTCCAGGTCTATTAGTGAAAGAGAACAGCAAATGGAGAGGAGAAAAATGGAAATTGTGAAGTTTGGAGAAGACAGGAGTGTGAACAAGCTTAAAGCTGCAGACAAGGCATTCTTGGAGATGGCAGCTGTAATTGTTAAAAAGATCGGTATCATTAAAGAAAACCTAGTCTTGACTGGGATGATAGGGAAAGCATCTTGAGAATAAGAGTCTGCCTATCAAAGGTTCCAACTTGTGAAAGTGCAAATTCATTTGAAAGGAATCTATAGTGAAAAAAATGCCACTGAAGGGTTTTTCTGGTTTTTAAAAATTCCAATTGCTTAGAAAAGTTAAAAAAAAAAAAAGAAAGAAAGAAAGAAAAAGGAAACAAACAACAACTCAGCCATTTAAGTGCCCAGAGAGCACTACAGTTGGGTTGAAAGGGGCCAGACTACATGTTGAGCTTGCTGAAGAACTTGGCAGCATGCTCTACACAGTACTCACATTACAGGCATACAAAATAGAAGAGTACAACAGCGATGGAGATCTGAACCAAGGTTCCAGAAAGCTGCTGACGCCAGGCAATGTGAGACAAGGCCAGATTACTTCAAAGGAACCCAAGAGGCCATTGCCTTAAGCCAGGGAAGCCTGCAGTGGAGATCCCAGCATGTTGGAGATGGCAGGACAGTGAGATGTGTGCTGGGGAAACTTCAAGTGTGAAGTGGAGCTGACTCTAGAAGTAGGTTAAGTGTGCTCCAGACAGCACAACTCCAGAGTCGGGGCTCCTCAAGCCTATGGTAGATGAGAGGCTACCTACCATCAGAAGTCTCAGATGACCAACACAGACCTGTAGAGTTTGGTGTTTGCCTTATAAGGATTTTGTTCTTGCCTTGGTCCAGTCTCAAGTTGGAGTGCTCCCATTCCTTCATTTGGGGTTGGCAATATTTATCCTGTGTCATTCATAGAAATTACATACCATTTTTATTTTCTGTTTTTTTTTGTTGTTGTTGTTTTGTTTTGTTTTTTTCTGGAGCTGAGGACCGAACCCAGGGCCTTGTGCTTGCTAGGCAAGCGCTCTACCACTGAGCTAAATCCCCAACCCCACCATTTTTATTTTCTAGGGACTCACTGTTAAGAGTTTATCTGAGTCACGAACAAGATTATGAACTTAAATTATGAATATTTTGGAACTAATGAGATGTTGGAAGCTTTTAAAGATAGATAAAATATATTTATTTTATTTTTGCATTATGAGATGAACATGGTACTTTAGGGAACAGAAGTGAAATGTTAGTGATATATTTGGGCTTCAGCTTGACTAAGGGATGGATTTAAGATTGCTAATCTTTACTGTTGATTTGATTAGATATATCAGCCAGGAGAAAAATCTCTACACATGGTATAAGGGTGCTTTCAGAGACATCTGACTGAGGTGGGAAGACCTACCCTGTAACTTACCTGGCAAGAATGAAAATGCTCTAGTGAGACCGTTGTGCTTCTTCAAGTATCAAACTATTAAAATAGTGGACCCAAAAAAATTGGAATTTACAGAGGAAACATGCAGAAGGATGGCTTGTCTCTTAGAAGGAAATTTCATGGTTCTGACATCTTGTCAGAGCATTTTGCCAGAGGTCTTCAGCCCAGACCATGATTGTGGGTGGGACTGCACCTTGACCAGCACTGCTTGGTTATGCTCATGCCTTCTAGATATGACAGAACTGCTGTACCCCTGAACTCACGGAAGCTGTGGTTGCCTGCACAAGACCTGTGCAAGACCAAGTCAGCTGACATTCCAGCATGGGGAGTTGTTTACCCGCTTCCATCCCTAACTAAGGAGCTATGAACAGAGGGTGGCTTCCAGGGGAGGGAGAGTTAGCTCTCTTTAAGAGTGAGGGCCCAGGTAAGTTGACCATGCTCCAAGATGGTGTCACACCCATGAGTACATGGGTGACACCAAAAAAGTACACCATGATTGTATTTAAAAAAAAAAAAAGACATGAAGTTAGGGAATAAGGAAGTGAGGTGGATCTAAGAGAACTTACAGGGATTTGAGTGAGGCAAATATGATAAACATAAATTCTATGAGTTTTTCAGAGAACTAATAAGAATAATATATTTTAAACAGAGCACATGAATTTGGGAAAGCATAGTGATGGGAGATGGGGAAAATTGAAAGTGTCCTGGGAAAGTATATAATGTCTGGGGAGGGAAGCATTGTGCCTCCGTTATAGAATAAATCCATTTAAATTCATTTTATACATGCATGTGAATATATGTTAGGAAGCTTCTGAGGTACTATGCTTTCATGTGGCATTTCAAAGGTTTGTAGTATTAGTTCATCACATATTCCCACCTCCCCTCCATGTCCCACCCTATTTAACCCCTCCTGCTTATATTTTTAATTTCTAAGAACTCTAGATTACTTTCAGTTTACATGATCTTCACCTCTCTTGAGGCTATGAAAGATTGTCAATCCTTATTCCCACTGCATAGCCTCTGCTTCATCCAACACTTTGCACGGTTTTCCTTTTCTTTATCTCTTTTCCTCTGTACTCATAGAGAAAGCCTTTTCTCTCTCACAAGTTCAGTAAGCTTGAATATCTGGTCATATTAAAAGGCAGAGATCACACCACTAGTCCCAGCACTCAAGAGGCAGAGCCAGGCAGATCTCTGTGAGTTCAAGGCCAGCCTGATCTACAGAGCGAGATCTAGGACAGGCACCAAAAACTACACAAAGAAACCCTGTCTCATGAAAACCAAAAAAAAAAAAAAAGGCAAAGACCAACACTTGACAAGAAGATTTGAACATGAGATATAATTAATTGTCTTCACAATAGAATAACATCATGATATTTTATTGCTATGCTTCCAATTCCAGGATTTTACACACATTTTTGAGGACAACCATTTTCCCAGAACTGCTTCTAGAGCCCTACTGTATTTTCCTTGTGAAGCAATAAACCTCAGAGTTTTACTTATAGTGGACTGGTGCAGTCTACCAGCTGCATAGAGAAGGGGCAGAGCCTCCCATTGCTTTTCATATAGCCTTCTGCCAATAATCTCCACGTTCAAGCTACTACTTCCAAACAGTTTGGGATTCTGTGAAGCAAATCAGGCTACTATATACTTTATTATTTCTGCTGCTGGCTTGAGATTTAGCATTTTCAGATTTGCTAAGTCATTACCACTTAATGAGCTGCTTAACAGCTTCAAGAATCTTGTGCTAATTTTCTTTGCTGAGATGAAGCCACACATACACGGTCAAGAAGAATGGACAGCTGAATTAAAAAACCATCAACAATTTCCAGAATTTAAAATCCTGAATCATGACATGACACTAATGGAATTCAGGTATTTCTGGTACATGGACTGCTCTCACCCAAGGTGAGGTTGAACTGTTGACCTTGTGTACGTCCTACTTCACAAATGAGTCTGTCAGATACACTAAGCCTATAGGCTGAAGATGATGCCCCAACACTGCGGAGAAACCTCAGTCAGAGCTAAGAGCTCTGGCTGGCTGTTTCTGTCAACTCACAATTTTTTGGAAGTTGCTTGCATGTACTTCCTGTTTTTATTTTTGTTAGCTAATATTATTTCCTTCTTGGGTCTCTGAAGGAGTTGAAGATTATTTAGTTATAGTTGAAGATTAATTAGGATAGAAAGTGAATTAGATAGAATAGGATAGATAATAGAATTATTTTCTCTGAATCTGTTAAATACAAATAGACTAGACATTGTTTAGGTATTTATTACTTGTATATATTGTATATAGTTATTGTACTTCTGTATATAGTTTTTCTTATATTAGTTATAAGTGTTTTCCTTTTTTCTTTTTATTAAAATAGAAAGGGGGAAATATGGTGATATTTTTCTTTTGTACCAAAATGTTAATTGTATGTTAATAAATAAAGTTGCCTGGGGGTCAGAGCTATTAGCAAGCCATAGGAAAGCAGGGCAGTGGTGGTGTATGCTTGTGATCACAGCACTTGGTAGATAGAGCTAGGTAAGTCTCTGTGTGTTCATGGATACAGCCAGCATTGGATACACATGCCTTTAATCTCAATACCAACCATAGCACACCTGGAGGTCTATATAAACAGGCCATGATGAGGCGGTCCTGTGGTTGGGTTTACAACCAATGAGAAGGCAGAACAGAGACTATATAAAGACTTTAACACAGGAAGTAGTGGCTCCTTCGGAGAGGTAGGATCACTGCAGGAGGAAGGGTAAGGTTTTAGCTCTTAGCTCTGACCTCTTGGCTTTCTTCTTTGCATTGGTTCTGTGTTTCTTATTTATAAGACGGTTGGTTACATCTACACTTAAAATCATTACCACTTAATGAGCTGCTTAACAGCTTCAAGAATCTTGTGCTAATTTTCTTCCTTCTGTTTTCTCTTATATGGGGTCTATCATTTAATACAAATGTATTTTCTAGGCGGGGCGGTGGTGGCTCATGCCTTTAATCCCAGCACTCGCGAGGCAGAGCCAGGCGGATCTTTGTGAGTTCAAGGCCAGCCTGATCTACAGAGCGAGATCCAGGAAAGGCACAAAGCTAGACAGAGAAACCCTGTCTCAAAAAACAAAAAAAAATTAAAATTAAAAATTAAAAAAAAATTTAAAAATTAAAAAAATAAAATGTATTTTCTAATCCTTTTCAATGGAGCTGGGGACAATATACAAGTGGATGTGTGTGTTCATTCATCTTCTTTTTAGCTGAAAGTAGTAATGCCATTCTTTGAGTTTGGCAGTCTGTCCGGATCCAGTACAGATGGAGTTCCCTAACCCCCTAGTTCTCAGAGTTGCTTCTTTAAAAAAAAAAAATGGAAATTTTAATAGATGTTTTTTAATCCCCCATATAATTTCAGTTTATTCAAATCATCTTATTCCCTAAACAATTTCATTCTTTGATCTTAGAAGTTTAACCTTGGCACTTAAACTTTGTGTACCTAAGACACTAGGCACCTCTGTGAGTGGAAAGACAGCGCAGGTTACTCATCAGTACCTTACCTCTCTACTCCACATGGACCATTTGTTTTTTGGTGTTTTCTTTTGTTGTTGTTGATTTTACATAAACAAAGCAAAGGCTAAAGAGTCGGGGAAGAAAAATCAATTAAAAGCAGAGAAATGAACAGATTCCTGGTAGCAGTTCAATGTTTCCTTTATCCATGAATTACCTTTATATCCTCCTCTGCTACATATATCAATAATGAATTACCATTTTCCCCAAATCAGTTAAAGCGAATTTCTGTCTCAGTACTGAAAGCACGCTGATTAATTTCATAAACTACTAGCAGTTTTCTGGTACTTGGAATAAGAGGATGATTTTCGTCAGCTGTTTAGAATGAATATTTGATTGCCTAAGATATAAGGACATTTATATCTACCTTGATGTTTCTCTTTGTTTAAAGCAGACTGTTATGGTTTGGATACGAAGCACTCACTCCAAAGGCTCATGTGTTAATGTCTTGGTCCCCAAGTGATGAGTCCAGTCATGGAAAGGTGACTGGAAACTAAAAGTTCTGATCTAATAAGTGGCCTGGTAGCTTCATAGGTTCAGGATATCATAGCATGATGAGGACCAGGGAAAAACTAGAAGTTGGATCCTTGTTGAATGAAGTAGAGGTTAGTAAGATGTGTCCTTAGGGAGTATGTCTTATCCTCATCTCCTATCTACCCATGTCTGTGATTGATATATTGTGCACCCTAACAAAACTTTCCTAGGGATCAGAGAACAGAACAGCCACTAGATTAGACATAGAGGCCAGACAGTGGTGGCACACATGACTTTAATCCAATCACTCAGGAGGCAGAGATCCATCTGGATCTCTGAGTTCAAGGCCACACTGGGAACAGAGCCAGGTGTGGTGGCACACACCTTTAATCCCAGCACTTGAAATTTCATGTCCTTGCTTGGGAAAGGACACGTGCCTTTAATCCCAGGAAGTGATGGCAGGAAGCAGAAAGATATATAAGGCATGAGGACCAGGAACCTAGAGGCTTTTAAGCAATTTAACTGAGATCCCTTCCAGTGAGGACTCAGAGGGAAACAGGATCAGCTGAGGAGTTGTAGAGGCGAGGCTGGCTGCGGCTTGTTCTGTCTCTCTGATCTTTCAGCTTTAAACCCAATATCTGGCTCTAGGTTTTTTATTAATAAGACCGTTTAGCAATTTGTCTTACACGTGTCTCTCTCTGAGTCCTGGCTAATATGAATTAAGTAGACTCTAACCACACACTTCTACCAAGTAATCTGCCTCAGTCAAGGCTCCAGAAAAGGGATCTAGCTAGCCTTAGATTGAAACTTCTGAAAATACGAGCCAAATAAACCTTTTGAAGATTATTTTGTCAGAGCCACAAAAAATGTTTAATATAGTCCATAAATAAACCAAATAATTACTGGGCACATCTGTTGGATATACTTGCGTTTAAAGACTGATTCTATTTCAATTTTCTTTTATTCAAATTCCCATGAACTAAATATAAGGAAAACAGTCTATTGAGATTAAAATTTTCTAGAACTCATTTTTTTTAAATCACAATGTCTGTTTTCTTATCTTTCTAGCAGGTATCAAAATAATTTGTCAGGAAATTATTAAATTCAGAATTACAGCTCAACAAGCAGTCTTAATCATCATAGTAAGTTGGAAAGCTGGGTCTCTGTGGTGTGAGTGTGTGTGTGTGTGTGTGTGTTGTTTCCTTCCAAATATATCATTTTATTGGAAATTTTATGCAATTTTGAGATTTATAAACTTCCATACCTTTAACACAATGTCAATTTGATAATTAAAACGAACCTGGTCACATAATGGCAGTGTGTATCTTCTTAGTGATCAATGGACAGAGCACCAAAAGTTATTAAAAATAATTGTCTTGCAATCTCTATGTTTTCAGATTTCTAGAACCAACTAAAATCTCAACTACTAATATCCGAATGTCTGCAGTATATGTAACATATATAATGCCCTATGTGGTACTGCCACAGCACTGACATCTTCACCTCTAGCTTTTCAGCACTCAAAATATAGACTATAACTTTGTACTTTTTAATGGATTTCTCCTTCCTCTTCCTAGGTTCCTGGTCCTTATGAAAATCTTTCTCTTTATAATTGGATGCAAGATTACTTAAGCATCAATCTTGACCACTCACTGCAAATTTTGACATTTTTAACATTTTCTTATATAGAATAGAAATCTTAAGGAGGAAGACCAAATTTTCAATGAAAACAAAATAAAATAGTAGGTATAAATAAATTACCAACTCAATTCATCCCTAATGGTGGGAAAATACAGTATTGCTATAAGTGTAGATGAGAGCCTCCTGTGTTCACCTGGAAAAGTCTTAGAATTGGCTAGCTATAAAATTTATTTTTTAAGCAGTCACCACCTTGGCTTCATTTAACCTCTAATATATCACATTTTTCATCTCATCTCTGTTTGTTCATGCTCTAGGCCCAAGTGTTCAATAGGTCAGAAAAGAGCCGTGATACACATAAGCACAGCACAATGACTACTTTTATGGCACATACATAAATGTTTTCATTTAAAGTCAGGTACCCCGAGGTACTCTCATTCCCACCCCCTGTTATATTAAGTTATTGATCCTTTAAATAGATGATTTCTGTGTATTGCCCCTGTCCACTCTTGTGGCTGCCCCACAACATGTCTGCTAGAAGACTAAATTGGTCCATTTTCAGATGGCATAAAGCTCAGTCTTCAGTTTCACAAGTTGATCTTTAAGATTATTTGGAAATCTATTCATGCATTCAACTTCAAGGTCCCAAGAGTCATCACCAAATGGTAGTTAATAGATATATTTTGTCACTGACACATTAGCTTCCAGCAATGGAATAGAGCTGAATACACAGCAGTCTGTCCAGTAATGTTTCTGTTGTTTAAACACCATTTAACACAGGTTAAAAAAAAAACAGTTGTTGCTTTAGAAGGTACATGGTTTTTGTTGTTGTTTTAACTTTACACTGGTTAAAAAAATGACCTTTCTATCTCTGAAAGTATATAAATTAATAAAAACATACCCAGTGCTATCATTTGCCATTAAAGCAATTTGAAGAACGTTCATATGCAGAAAAATTTGTCGTTTCCACATGGTTTAAGTTACTGACAAAGTAAAGCTAAACAACTGTTTTAAAACATGATGTGAGTGAGTGCCTTTAGGTTGGTTATTTATAGCTGTCCACAGCTATCAGTTTTTATTTTAAAATTATTGAAGTAATTATGAGCAGAAGGTGAATGCTCAACTTGAAAACATGACCCCCAAATGATTTATATAGTGAAAACTATACACAAAAGTGGCTGCCAAGGATAAAAAGCACTCAGCATTTTGTTTTATTCTTAATATGATATGGTCCCTAGAAAACTTCCCCATTCACTTCCCTACACTTTGATGTTTTTCCTATTTTTGAAAAACATAATTAATCAAGAAAATGAAATAAAAAATAAAGTACTGTAAAACGTGGAGGCAGTATTTTCAAGTGGAATAGTTACCTAACTAGTAGACTCCAAAGAGACAAATCAACAATGACAACTATTAGCTAAAAAGATAAATAATAATAATAATAAATAGGTTCCGTATACATATTTAAAAGTAGTATAAGTTTATACAAAGAAAAATGTAATTCTCAGTAGAAGCTAAGAATCAGAGCCATATTTTTTTTAAAAAGCAAAAACATTAAACTCTGCTGAAAATATTGATATTTAGAAAAACACGTTCTCCTTTCTAAAAAGATTAAATGTTATTTCATTTACCTCTAATCTATGAATTTAACTGTGATTCCAATAAGGAAATATAAAGAAATCAAAATTTTAATTGGTGTATGATTGTATCTATTGTATTATCAAGAAAAGTGTAAATTAGAAATAAAAAGTATATAGCATTGCTTAATATGAAATACACTACAAAGTTACAGTAGTTAAAATAGCACATACTGAAACAAAAATAAGATCACTGGCACATGTCAGAAAATATTGAGTATGTTTGAGAATTCAGTATAAGCTGTTGAGGAAACACTGATTAGTCAATAAATTGTGTTTTGACGACTGGCTAGCCATTTGGAAACTAATTAAGCTAGATTCCTACCTAACTCATTATCCTAAAATAGATTCCATATGGATAAAATATTAAGCTTAAACCATAAAAGTAGTCTAAAAAGAACTTGGATAACTGTCTTTAATAAACTTACAATAGAAAAGGCTTTGAAAGGTGACACATAGCTAGAATTCCAAAGAGGAAAGCCTGATCATTCTAGCCACATAGAAATGAAAGTTTATTCTTTAAAGCTAATAAAGGTACAAAGTTAAAACGGACAAGACTAATATGGTAGACAGAAGCCTAATTTCGTTAATG
>CABHPH010133846.1:0-19733 GCA_902168325.1 Peromyscus nudipes | reverse complement strand
AAAAAAAAAAAAAAAAAAAAAAAAGTGACGATGAAGATGTGAGGCCGACTGGTTCTGTGTAGAACAGTAGAAGCCCGAGTGGGTTTTCAGGGCAGCTACCTACTTTGTCAGCAGCTCAAGGAGGGGGTCCGGGGAAAGCCCACAACCCACTGGGAGAGGGAACCCACTGTCTGAAAAATGCCCACAGGAGATCATGGGGGAAGAAACACATGCATTGGGAGCGGCCTAAAGGCAGAGCTGGCTGGTGTTGAGAGGCTAACTCCAGCGGCGTATTGAGCCCATGTGCCTGTGGAGTTTGTTGCAGAGAGGCTGCAACAAAACCTTAGCCAGTGTGGTAGTGACTCTGCCCACCTGCAGCTCTAGCCTGTGCAGGTGGCTGCAAAACCACAGGCAAGTGGCTTTTTTTTGTGAATTCGTGCCCCAAAAGTTGGACTCCAGAAATGTGGTGACATTTTGTTTGTGCTCTAACAAATAAAGCTTGCCTGGTGACCAGAGTATGGAGCTAGCCACTAGAGGCCAGGCAGTGGTGGCACACACCCTTAGCACTTGGGAGGAGGAAACGGGAACTGATATGGTGCGGGGGTGGGGTGGGGGGTGGGGTGGGGGGTGGATATGATAAGTTGATAAGTCAGGGTGGAGACAGGAGCTGGTGGAGACAGGAGGTTGACCTTTTCAGTCTGAAGATTCCTAGAGGTAACGAGTGGCTGTGGCTTGCTCCTTCTCTGATCTTTCAGCATTTACCCTGATATCTGACTCTGGGTTTGTTAAGACCAGTTAGAATTTGTGTTACGGGGGTGGGAGGGGCGGTCCTGTTCACCGTGTGCACCCGGAATCAGGTGTGCAGGGGTGGGGCGGTCCTGTTCACCGTGTGCACCTGGAATCAGGTGTGCCTGACCCTTTGTCATTGTGACGTGATGCTGTCATCTTCCAAGTTCAAGCTTGAGAACCTCACAGTTGAGTCACACACACACACACACACACACACACACACACATATTGTGTAAACCTCATGTTTTAGGCAATTTTTGCTGTTTTTTGTTGAATGACACTCATAGTTATCCTCAGTAGCCACGGCATGTGAGCCCTGTGTCGGACATGTCTGATAGATGCTGGTGTTCTGGTGGCTGTCCTCTGTGACTGTCCCAGCCTCTTGAAGTAGTATTTCCACTCTTCTCTTCTAATCAGACTTTTCATCTTCAAAATGAGGAAATCCATCTATTTTATGTAGCTTGTTAGATATACCAAAAATCACCTCGTTCTCATACACTATTTTTTCTGTTGTTTCATTAATTTGCCTGGTTTTTCATTCATTCAGCACACTTTTTGAGAACCTATGGCATGCAAGCATTGTTCTGGATGTCAAGAAAGCTGCAGGGTCCTGCTGGGGTCAAATCCAGCTCACTCTCTGTCCTGCTTTACAGTTTGGTAATTCCACAGCCTCGGATGCCAAGAGTTGAATAGTCTTTTGGGAAAAATTTTCACAGGATCAGTAAAGACATTCTTAACAAGTGATAAATTTACTAATAAAACCATATGGGATTGAAGGATTTCTGTTAAAGGGATTCACTTGACAACTAACTGAATTTCTTTAAAAGCTGTTCATTGATTTGACTTTTGTACTTATTTTGGGGCCTCTTCTGATAATTGGCAGTTCCTTAAAAACTGCCTCATTTGTCTGCATTGTCAGGTTTATTGGCATAAGTTGTACTTCCCAACACCAAGCCACATTTTAATAAGTGACATGGTGTCCTTTAATAAAATGCGCTTAGTGTTTTGTTTTCAGAGATCATAGAACTTGTAGCAGAGGATTCTGAAGACACACTGAGACCTCGGGGACAGGCTTGTGTCTTATACATAGGTCATGAGCTCTTGGGTTTCCCTGTGGTACTTGGCTTTGACGATAGAGCTTTAAAAAACAATTTCTTACCTTACCTCTCTTGTCTCTTTGGCCCACGTAATAACCCCAACTTCTCAGAAGTGCCAGTACTGGGCCACTGCTGAGCCCACAATATTCCAGTGAGGGGATCATCTACCTTCCATAGCAAATTTGGGACAGTAGTCTTTCAGTGGTGGATGGTCCAGCCTACTTGGGGCCAGATTCAGGGGCCCAGCTGCCTGCAGGGTTGCTGCAATCCCTCACACCAAGGGACTCTGAGTCTCCTGGGATACTGCAGTCCCATGGTAGTGGGGAGTCCCTGGCCCTGTGAGAACTTGATCTTAGGCTGGCCATCCTGCTGGAAAAGGAGAGCCCGAGGTGCTACAAGCTTGTTGTCTAGGCACACCAGAGGGGTACTCAGGCATTTTCTGAGCACCCTGCAATGTAACATGTGAGGTGACCATACCAGCCGGCGCACTGCTCTGGAGAAGCAGGCGGCACTCTTTGGAACACAGTTTGATGCCTTCCTCATCCACTCCTGTACTGGGGAATTCACTACCTGGGAGCACTGTACCCACTGCGTCCTGGAGCAGTGGGTGTGTTTAGAGCGCTAGGATAAAGATACGTTTCTCCAGGGGCGGCTGAGAGTAGAGTTCAGTGCTTGCCTAGCACGCACTAGGCCTGGGCCGGGTCCCCTGTGACACAGAAAGTGAGAAGTGAAGGAAGGGAAGGGAGGGGGATTCAGGAACGAAGGGAGTAAAGTTTCCTTAAAATACCAGGAAGACAAGATTATCCTCTGTCTGTCCGATGGGGAGAGGTAACGGGCTCTGTGCATGCTAAGTGAACTCTCTCCTGCTGAGCTAACATCCCCAGTCCAAGGCGAGGACTTTTGACTGACATACTCGTCACTTCTTAGTCTTCACTTATAGATGCCAAATACTCTACAGAAGAACTGGAATGTTGGCAGATGCCTTACTGGGAAGGAGAGCGGCCAGGGATTTGGAAAAATTTGAGTAGCTCCTAGCTAAAGAAAGTTTTTGCCTATTTTGGAGTCAGAATATTAATGCAGGGCCCTATGCTCTTGGGCAGAATAATAATGGAAGTGCCCTATGCTCTTGGGTTGAGGGAGAGGTGAGCAAGAGACTCCAAAGGATGTGCAAAAGGCATTTGCCATCTTCTCAGTTTCTACGCCGTTTTACCAAACGCTTTTCTTTCGTCGATTGACGTATATCTTGGTTTGATAATGTGATGGGTATGTCGTTAGGTCCTCCTGATACAGAACCGATCTTTGCATTATTGGGATAATCATAAATAAGTAAATCTTACTTGGTCATAATGTGCTTTTTAATAATTTACTAAAATATTTTTAGAGTTTTTAATAATCTACATGAATACATCATTTTACCAGTGTATTTTTGTACTATTAGCTATACATGAGATTGGCTAGTAATTTCATATAATTTTCTCTCTTTTGTACTATCTGGTTTTGATATCAGAGTGAGGTTAGTCTTCTGAAAATACGTGGTTTTTATCAAAAATGAATTATTTGTCCCTTAAAAAGTTTGCAAACATGTCTGGAATTGGTGTGTTTTATACAAAGACTATCTTTGAAACTAACCTAATTTTATTGAAAACTGTCAGTCTATATTTAGTTTTGTAGTTTAGTTTGGAAAATGGTGTTTTCCTTGAGAATTGTCACATTTGTCTATATTCTCATATGTGTTGCTACCAATCTCAGCTCATGGCTCCGAGCTACGTTTTAATAGACGACACAGTGCTGTGGGATGTTCTGTATGGCAAATGTGTTGCTAATAAAACACTGATTGGCCAGTGGCTAGGCAGGAAGTATAGGCGGGACTAACAGAGAGAATAAAAGAGCAGGAAGGTGGAAGGAGACGCTGCCAGACGCTGCCAGCCACCGCCAGGACAAGCAGCCTGTAAAGATGCCGGTAAGCCACGAGCCATGTGGCAAGGAACAGAATTATAGAAATGGATTAAATTAAGATAGAAAAAGTAGATAGCAAGAAGCCTGCCACGGCCATACAGTTTGAAAGCGATATAAGTCTCTGTGTTTACTTGGTTGGGTCTGAGCGGCTGTGGGACTGGCAGGTGAAAGAGATTTGTCCTGACCGTGGGCCAGGCAGGAAAACTTAAGCAACAACACAGTATACTTTTTTTTTTTTTTAAAAAAAGGACCCAGTGTTTTCTTTTCATGGATCATGGAATTTTTCGTAACAATCTAAAGAAACACAGAGGCCTGGGGATGGGTGTGTGTGCTGGGAGAGAAGTCGCTGGTGACTCTTGTGTTCCTCTGGCCGCTCTTGCCACTTAGGAAAGAGCTTTACAGTTAAAGCGCTGCTTGTCTTATCTCTCCGGTCCCCACCAAGGCCGTGACAGTTGGGTTTTATAATGATGCCTAATGTATAGATAAGGGAATTATGATCTGAGATCGCATCTTAGTTACTTTTCTATTGCTGTGATGAAACACTATTGCCAACACTTTCAGAGAAGAAAGCTTTTAATTGGGCTTATGGTTTCAGAGGGCTAGAGCTCATGATGGTGGAGTAAAGGCATGGGGCAGGAGCAGCTGAGAGCCCACTCATCCACAGGCAGGAGGTGGAGAGAGCTAGCTGGGAATGGTGCAAGTCCTTTGAAACCTCAAAGCCCACCCCCAGTGACACACCTCCTCCAACGAGTCCACACCTCCTAATACTCCTGAAACAGTTACCCCAACTGGGGATCAAGTATTTAAATATGTGAACCTATGAGGGCCATTCTGATTCAGAGCACCACAGATGTTTAATCACCCATGATGGACGGATGAAACCAGAGGCCACTCCTCGATCATGCCATTTTTGTTAGAAGAGACCATATTCTAGGCTGAGATTCTTAACCCAAGCTCCTCCTGTGGAATGGGCCTTCACTCCAATCTGAAGCAACTGGTTGCAACCTAATGGCTGTGTCACTGTGTCACCCACAGGCATATCTTGCCTGACAGGTTGATACTATAACACACGTCTTCACAACCAAGCGGGACTTCGGAATCTCTCCCCTCAGCCTTCAGGCACTGCGAGAGCTATCCAACAGTAGAGGATTTCACGCTCAGTCCTGATTTTATTTCTTTATGTCCTACAACCAAAGCAACAGGGTCTCACCATCTGGTTATAGCTTACAAGCTACACAACAGCAATGGCATTCATGGTTTGTGGGGACCTTGGCCTTCTTGGCCAACAGCCCACCGAGAGCTAATCTAACCTGACACTGGGATAGTTAGTAGCATGATAGATTCAGCGCATTCTTTTCCCTATCCATCCATGGAAAGCCTGTCCTTTGAGTGTTGCTTTCCCACATCTGTAAAACACGCAAGGGCTAACATTATATAATAAAACGTGTATACACCAGTGGGTGGGGTTTCTGAGAGCCCATCACAATTCATTCCAAGTAAATGCCAATTACTTTGGGGATTTAATGGCTAAGGATACTAAAGAAATGTTAACAAGGTCTAACACAGCACGAAAAGACCCCTCACTCATTTCAGCTGTTTCCTCAGAAGAGCAATGTCGAGTGCAGTGTTGCAGACCGAACACTCGTACTCAGCTCTCTGTAGTACTCAGTCATTCTCCATGAACTGCTTATGTCCTCGTCTTGGAGCATTGCTGTGGAGCTGCCACACATCACCTCAACTTGGCTGGCTAGACAGGGCTGGCATGCGCTGCGTGGTTCTTCTTGGGGAGCAGAGGGAGTCAGGCTGTGCTCTTGCCTGCTGTGCCCATTGCTTGACCCGGCTTCTCAGATCTGACAGGCTCCAGGACAGCGCATGTGTGCCTCTCCATCAGCCACATCCGGATGCTGAAACAGCCCAGAGCTGGTGAACAATCTCCACATACACTTTCCTGCAGGGAAGAAATGTATACCGCTTACTCCAGGGTACCACCTGGACAAGCTTAGTCTTCTGCACTTGTACTGCTTTATCCTGGAGACTTCCACTGAATTTCTACTTAGGCTTTAAGCCCTTCCAGAGGCTCACAGGCACTGAATCTCAGCTTCTGGTCGGTGCCCCCCCCCCAGGACTTCTGCTTCCATGCAGATCTTACCACGTTTGCTTTTGAGCGGCCTACTTCACCCCACTCATCTCCTGGATTGCTTTAGGACTTTAACAATCTGACTTACATGGAGACATTTGAAATGCCTGAGCCTTTCTGTCTCCTACACATGGTGTTCCATATTTCAGTAAAGTCACAGAAGCCCTGTTACAGTCCCAAGGTCCCTGCCAAATTAACTCCTTTCTGAACTCTCACGTGAAGACAGTTCTCCCAGGCTCAGTGAACTGGGCATCAGACATATCCAACCCCCATGTCACATCTGTCCTTCCTCTGCTCCAATCTCTGATACTCATGGGGCCCTCAGTCAGTGGGGACCAAGTGTTCCTAATGGCATAAGCCCATCCATTAGGGACTTATTTCCCACATTTTGTTTCACGTTATGGAGCCTTTGTCACAAGAAGCGATGGGTCGTTCAAAGGAATGACATTGGTAGTTCAAAGGGAAGACGTTTTCACTTGGCTTTTAAGGAATCACACTAGCCGTGGAATCAAGGTTCGGATGTACAGGGCACAGGCAAGCTCTGGGGAAGGTAAATAGCAGTAGAGCAGAGCAGCATTGATGTATGTGAAGTGCAGTGGATGATGTGCTCGTACAGTTGTGTGTGTGCATGTTTGCTCTTCCAGGACAACCACAGGAGCTCTGGAGTCAGACACATTTGCATCCTCACTCTACCCCTTCTACCTGTGTGGTCCTGGGCAAAGGACCCTCTTAGAGCTGCAGCCTCCCATCCGAAACAGAGGCTGCATGAGGAGTTCCGCTAGTGCCTTCTTTTGGTCTATAACCATTGCTCCATAAATATTAGCTATCATAGGCTAGAACCAGGCATAAAGGGCCAAAGGACAGTTTTTACTTAATTTCTTTTATTTAAAACTATTGCACACTAGAGCTGGGAAAGAACCAAGACATGCCATTTCATCCAACACTCTCATTTCACAGGAAAGGAGACTGAAATGTAGAGACAGAAAATGACATAGTAAAAAAATTATATGGCTAGTGTCCCTGCGCTTGACTTAGCATGCAGGTCTCTGGATTCTCAGTGTGGCTGCCTTTTCCATATATCACTGACACAGAACCTTAATGAGTTGCTAGGTGAGAATACTAATGACAAATTAGTATTCTAATTGCTACAAATAGCAAATTATCATGATTCTTACTCTGTGTCCAGTACCATTCTAAGTCCTTAACACATAGTCTCTCGTTCAGTCCACATGACAACCTCATCTTAATGTCTGCATCTTGCAGAAAAGAAAACTGAAGATCAGACAGACCCAGCAACTTCCCCTGATGAAGAAGTGTGGTTTGGGGACAGGGACAGGCTAGGAGTCAGGAGTCTGCTGCATCCCAACACAGCCTGGCCTGCCTTCTCCACTGGAAGAACAGAAACATTGAAAAGTCCCCTCTTTAGCTTTAAATTGCAGAAGTCCCAAGTGCTTGATGATTCTGAGTCTTGAAGAAGCAACATTTCAGCTTATTATCCTGCTATCTTATTATTAACCAGTCCTCAGGTTAATGATCAGCTACAAGAGAGGCTTTTTGTAAAACAACCTAGAAACCAAAGGCACCACAATCTGTGTGGTGCGGATTCCCAGCATGTTGTTTCTGGCTTCCATGGCAACCCTAACATTGGGCGGCAATCTTGATGGAGTCACCAACAGCAGCTGGAGACGAGCATTTGCTAAAGCACTGTGAGCAGCAAGGAAACAAATTGCTTGCCCAATAGCTTTCCTTCTGAGTGATTACTGTCCCAGTGTGTTTAGGCGGTTGAAACTGAAGCCAAGTTAAGTGGGAATGGAGGAAGCAAAGCATTATACCAAAGTAGGAAGAGGATGATGCTCAAACAAGTCAGAGAAGGAGTACAGAGCATTAGGGGTCACTGTAGGAAGGTGTGAGGGGATGGGTGTGCTGACCAGAAGAAGGTTAGTTTGTTTCCACAAAGCCTGGGGAGGTTGAGTTCCAACAGTACTGAGCATGCTCAGTTGTATTATTCTGCCTCAACGAATTGGAGTGCTGTGTGGATGGACAAGGCATTAGGCAGAGAGGTAACTATTGAGAAAGCCTGAGGGCCAAGCCAGTTCAGGGAAACAGGTTGTACTAGGTACCAAGCAGAAAGAGATTCAGTCTAGGAAGTTAACTGCATGATTGTTAGAGAAAGGGGGTGTGGAGTTCACCTCAAACACACATCACTGGACTCTGGGTATTACTGTCACCGTAATCTACCAGGATGCTGGTGAGCTGCCCCTGGAACACCATGTCTGCTGCTGTAGCTCTCTGGCATCTGCAGCCTTGAAGGTTAGCAGAGACAACATCCAGCTCACATTATCCTTCAAGATAGTATGTAATAGGGGTTAGCTCATTCTTTTTGTTTGTTTGTTTGTTTGTCTGTCTGTTTTTGTTTTTGAGACAGGGTTTCTCTGTGTAGCTTTGGAGCCTGTCCTGGATCTTGCTCATTCTTACCCAGTATTCTGGCTGCAATGGAGTCTGGGAATGGTAGTTTTCCTTTAAACTTCTGCAATACTGAAAACTGAGGAAGAGGTGGTATTTATGTGAAGGGTCAGGTGACGTTCAATCAGCATTGCACTTGTAATTTGGAACCAGGTGGAGGATAAGTTGAAAGGGCCTCACAGACGACTTGAACTTTCTCCTTTAACTACCCAAGCATAAGGGAGACTCATTCTTGAGGCAGATATGCAACTCCTAAAATCAAAGGAGCTTAAAAGAATTTCTCTGGGCTTTTTCTGTTAGCTTATCCATAGAGAACTGAGAATATATACCTGAGACATGAAGGGACACATAGGTAGTTGCAGTTGGGGACAGGCTGGTGAGACTGGGTTGGAGCAGACACGAAGTCTGGGCTGAGTGTGTGTCTAAAAGGAGGTAGGGCACAACAGAACTTTTCCATGGCTCCACTTAGGCTCCTTAGTAATGACTACGTGAGGCCCTCCCAAGAGCCGTGTCACCAGTGGCAGGATCCAGCCCTGCCACACCTCTTCCGGGTACCTGTGTGCTTGGGCACCTCACTCTGGTCTGGCTCTAAGCCTGTGCTCACACTGCCCTAAAATGTCTACTCAAAGCCTGGCCTCGCCTACTCTATCAGATCTTGAAATTGTAACGCAGTGTCACGCTGGTCAGGAACCCCCCAGCCCCCAACTCTGTATGGTACTCTGTTCCAGGCTCCAGTTGTTCATGCCTTTTGTAAACCTTCCAAAAATGCCTTCTCTGTGAGAAGTCTTGGTGTCTTTAGAACCTGGAACAAAGGAGTCCCTGGGTTTGTATAATTCAACCAAATGGAAATGAGAAAACGTCTCTCTTGCTGCTTCAGAGATGCAGCATTCAGAGATGCATTCCTGTCATATAACTCATCTGTACTCCGGGGAAAGATACCAGGACCCTATGCCATGAGGCTGACATCTGGGGCCTCCCCCTCCTGGCTCTAAGGGCTTAGCTGCCCTGCCTTCCTGTCCACAGGTCTCTCTGCCCTGCTCCTGGAGCAGATGAGGCCACTAAGTCTGAATCCCCCTGTGGATCAATGCCAGTTTGCTTTGGACAACTGCCTATGCTGTTTCATGCTTTACAGGGAGCAGAAGCCACATTGCTGTTTCCCAGGAAGTGCCTTGCGCGCGCGCGCGCGCGCACACACACACACACACACACACACACACACACACTGTAGCTGAAAATAGTGCTATTTCTCAATTTGAGAAAGCAAGAAAAATGGCCAGACTGCTTGATAATAATACTGTTTTTCTCTGTTTTTTCCTCTTTCAGCTCATATTTTTTAAAGGATCTAAACCCATTGACTATGTAAGGATTTGTTTATACTCTTTTTATCAATTACAGGAGAGTTTGTGCAGCAAACTCTGAGAGGGTGTGTCTTAGTGAGGTTTGAGCAAACTGTTTTACCTTGCAAGGAAATTTCAGTTCACTGGAAACTGTTTTCTCCAGGGCTAAACGAGGGCAGCCTTTTCTTTGGCTCTCTTGTAAAGAAGCTCATCCAGGGTTCTGGAAACTACAGTTGTTGAGCGTCATGATGCCTCCTTTCAGCTCCTGTAATAGCTACCAGAGGAGACTGGTGTGATGTGGCATTTTTTTTTTTCTTTTCTGGCTCGCTGGTGCATATTCCCTGAGGGCCTGAGAGAGCTGTGTTCCTGGAAGAATTCATGACAGACAGTCAATGGGAACAACTGACATTAGAGCTGGTGTCTGCTGGGTCCTCAGGGGCCCCTGGCCCGGGACTCTACTTTATTGAGCAGTATTGCTATGCAAAGATGCCCACTCATTAGAATCTTTGTAAAATAATGGAAAAAGAAACCAGTGTGTTTTGTAAGGACACTTCCTGTGTGTGCCTCCAGGTTGGGAAGATCCAATGGGGTCTCCCTCTGTACATGCCTTTCTGGGCTAAAGTGCACACAGAGCAAACCTAGCAATCCCAAAGCCTCAACCTCTGCCTGTGACCTTGGGTTCCAGCTGTAGGTGTTAGGGAGAAGGTACAGGTTGACATTTAGACTGTGTCTTTGGTGTTCCTGATGGAAGCCTTGGTGCACAGTAAGTTCAATGGTGTCCACTGCTTTTTACCCAGAGAGATACTCTGAGCAGAGATAAGAAAACAGGAATGTCTGGCAGAATAGGGAGTCAAGCTGCTGTGTTTTCCTTCCCTTCAGTAGTCTTCCTCTTTTTATCTTTACCAGGCAGTCCACTTAGGCTGTGGAGGGATGGCCATGAGCACATCTCCGTCTTGACATACACTGTGGCTTTTATTCTCGATGATAGGCCAGGAGAGATTGTGTGTGCTTTGTGTTTGTGTTGGGCTCATGAAATACTCCCCGAATCTTTCAGGCAGATGTCAGATCTCTATGGACTGTTGTTTGTGATGAGGGCGAGGCTCCCGTGGTGAAGTACACACTATGTGGCTTGAGTGATATATAGCCCACCTCACCCCACCTTGCTGTGAAGTCCACTTACCTGCATCAGTGAGCGCTGTGAGTCTCCCGAGGCCAGGGGCTGCGTCTTAGAATGCCAACGTCCCCCAAGTGCCTGGCACCCTCCTTCAGTTCACCACTCTATGTACACATCTGAGCTAGGCTCTCATGAGATGAAGATGAATGCAGTCCAGCTGTGATGTCAAGGTGCTGTGTGGTTGGCTGGGCTTCTGGGCCAGCAAGCATCGTGTTTAAGGGATGACACTGCACAGTAAGTATCACTGCTCAACTGCCACCCCTGCAGTAGTGAACGCACATCGTTTGCACCCCGGGAAACACAGCAGGTGTGAAGTTGGGTCTTGACTTGTACTAAATCTCCTGGCTCTCTTTCTGGTCTAAGGTGCACGTTAGTGTGTTGTCTGGTAACCGGGAGGGTAAGGTGCCGTGTCTGTGGGACATTTTCCTGTCGAAAGGAAACTATATGCTAGGTTACCTGCTGTGGAACAGTGGCTGGAAATGCAAGTCAGGCTGATGGGTTTTTGATTCCTTTCCACCACCTCCCATCAGCCCCATGTCCATGGACTTGCTATGGAACCTCTAAGTCTCGTCTTCCCTTTCCTCCTCCTCCGCCCACTCCTCCCTCTAGTAACGGCTCTACTTTCTCTATTGTCCGATTCTAACTGAAAACTGGCATGGCTGACACGGACAGGAGGCAGCAATGGAACAGTATTTGCACCAGGAGACACGAGGGAGCCCAGGGTATGGGGTCGCCATGTTCCTAAGACCACTCCTGGTGGGGAGAGGTTGCTGGGACACAGGCATGGAGTGCTCTGCCATCCCTTCTTCTAGGCTCCTGGCAGACAGCCTCTCACGCCCACGTGTCCCTAGAGACAGAGTTCTCAGGCTTGTGCCCAAGAACCACCTGGAACAAGTGCATATTCCTCATCTGGAAAGAATCTGACTCATTAAGCTTAGGACTCAGCATTTTAAATACATTGCCAAGTGTTTCTGATGTCATCAGGCCACTGCGGAGCCCTGCTATGGCTGTGCCTCATTGTGTCTCCAGATCAGCTTCTCCAGTCACCCAAGCTCGTAGAGGGCTACCTAAACTTCTCTTTACACCTCCATGTCCACACCAGAGGGAATAAGCAAAGATTCAGATAAGAGCTTCCAGGTGCCTGGCACTTGGCTGAGTCCCAGGATTCACAGAAGACATGCATGTGACTTCATAGCTTCATGCATGAAACATGGGGGAGAAGGCGTTCAGCTGGAGGGGAAGGTGTTCAAAATAAGACACCCCAGGGCTGAGGGAATGGTGTGCAGAGAACCACAGACAAGCAGCCAGACATCACAGGTAGAAGACTGAGAGCAGGGAGTGGTGGGACACTGGGGGATACTAAAGCTCCTGTGTCTGGCCTCCTGCAAACGTCAGTGACCTTGGGATGGTGCAGACATCAGTGACCTTGTCAGTGACCTTGGGATGGTGGCTTTGGTAAATAGCTCCCTGAGGCTTAATTGCCCTGGGCACTTCACAGCTGCTGGACCAACTGTTGTGACTGAGATCAATGACATGTCCCAGATACTTGTTCATGGGAAGTTCTGATATGAGAGGAGACTGAGGTCCCTTGCGTCAGGAGGGCCACCGAAAGATGGTTAAGGTACTAAGGTTGAGGGAGTCTAATTGGGGTTGATGGGAATCCTGTAGCTAAAATTCGATGTTAAAGTCCAGGAGCTGGAGCTGTGAGTAGAGGCTGGGATGCACTGGCTGAGATTTTCCTGCCATTCTGGTCCTGTGAATAGAGTTTGGGATGCACTGGCTTAGATGATTTGCCTGCCATTCTGGTCCTGATTTTAACCTGTGACCAGCTGTGATCCGGAAGTCTCTCTCCCTGGTGTTCATAAGTTGAATTGTAAACCCTGTGTAAAGTGTGTGGCACTAACTTCAATTAGGTTTCATTGTGTTAGTTGTGACTCATTATTCTAGAAATACCTCATGATCTTGACTCTGTTACTTCATTTATTCATGGTTCCTCCCCACACTGTGCCTAGAGAGACCACAAGAGCTGTTTCTCCCCCTGAATTTGGAGAAGTATTCGGAAAGCATTACTGAGGAGGAAAGGGTTTGTCAATGAGTCCAAAAGATGTCCTGGCCCCTGACAGTGTTGTCCTAAGGCACCAGAGTCAGGGGCTATTCCCAAGGGTACATTTGGAAGATTTGAGTAGAAGCATCTGGTTCAGAGAAAGCCATTGCTCATTGGCTTTGTACAGTGTCTACTGTGAGGTAATGCAGCAGCATTAGCCCCTGACTAACAAGGGAGTTAAAGAAACAAGAGCTGATTATAGGTCTTCCAGGGCTGGCCAGGGTCCACAGCACTCTAATAAAGTACCTAAATACATGGGTGATGCAGGTCAAGGGACACTGGGAACAAGAGTCAAAGATGATTCAAATGATTTCTGAAATATTCTGTCAACCATCTGCAAGTCAATCACAGTCTCGAGGCACACGAGACAGAACCACACGTGGCGTGTGGCCTGGGAGAGCATCGCAGCATTGCCTGTGTGGTGGTCTTCACTCCAGCCACACCCTTCTCATCTCTTCCGTGTTCCATAGAAAATCTTTGTGAGCTCGTCTTTTCCTGTTTCTCTATAAAGTCCTAGTCACATTTTCCCATTGCGTCTGGTATTGTTTCACTGCCCTTAGGTAATCTAAAGCCCTCTGGTTAGCTCCGGACTAGAGCAGTTGTAGCTGGTAGCTCACTGTGCCTGGCTCCAGTGTTGCTCTTGCCATGATACCGATGAGCTCAATGTCCATGTGCATCGCTCTCCCATGGCTCGGCTAACCTGAGCTCAGCTATTAGCCTCTGTTATTTCCACCCACCTGTGCTTAGAGTGACTGCACTCCCAGGCTCCGCTCACTCCTAGGCTTGAACTCAGCAATTCGGAGGTCTTATCTGGACTTTCCATCCATTGATGTTGCCGACATTGCCGCCCCTTCACCCTTCACTCTCCCTGTTGCTTGCTTTCCCAGAGGAAACCACTGACTCATTGTCACCTTTGTCCCCTCCTGATCCATGCAGTAACCTGTCACATCCAGCGCTTGCCCGACTTCCCCGTGTCGGAAAGGTGGCCGCAATGAAACACCTAAACGCTCACTGGTCTCACACATCACGAGCTCTGTCTTCAGGCCAGCCTTCAGGCTGTTTAAAATCACACTCTAGTTTCTAATTTGGTCAGAGCCGCAGGAACTCAGTTTTTCACTGGTATCATTACATTTTCAGTCCTCTTCGTGCCCACAAACCATCTGCTTGTGGGATTTTTCTGGGAACTGATATGAAGCCTCAGGTCTCTGAGACCCATTCTCTTGTCCCAGCTACATTCCCCTGAGTCCCCACAGTCACTGCAAGACCAGCGATCTTTCTACCTCACTTCTCATCCTTCAATCTCCTGAGATTTCACACCCGCTGAACCCTCAGTAACAAGTGAATGCAGATGTAAATGACCAGCAGCCTAAAAGCCTGGGCTCCTGCTATTCCGGAAGGCAAGTATTTGTTTTCAACATTTTGCTAATTAAACACACCGCACACACACACACAGAGGCATTTACCCAGGGGAAAGCACTGGACAGGTAACAGGCAAGTGTGGGCCTTGGTGCTCAGGCCCTCATTCCAGGAGAGGAAAGAACTGACCCCAGAGAGCAGGTGCAGTCCTGGTGTACCTCGAGGATTCTGGGAATGGAAGGTGAAAAGGATGGGCTGAGCACAGCTTGGTGGGTAGAGTGTGAGTCCTTACCATTCACACTCTGACAGTCAGACAGTCCAGATCCGACTTCTCTGCTTCCTAGGCAGGAAGGAGAGTATGAGCAGGTTTTGGACTCTCCGGAGCCATTCTCATCTGTAAAGTGAAACAGAAATGACCCAGTCAGTTGCTCAGGTGACTAGGGACTAAATAGGCCAGCACAAGTAAAACATTCCAAACAAGGCTGGACAGCTCAGTGATCTACAACTTACTGTGATGTTCCCTGTCAGTCTCTGAGGTTTTCTTGCCCATTTTACAGAAGCCTGAGGGTTAGGCCAGGGAGATTGCTTAGTTGGAGAGTGCTTGTCACGCGAGCATGAAGACCTGAGTCCATCCCTAGAACCTTAAAGAAAAGGTGGGCATGGTGTCACACACTTTTCATCCAGGGCAGGGGTAGCAGGGACAGGTAGATCACCGGGCTCACTGCCAGCAGGTCTAGCTTCCCTGCTGAGAGACCCTGTCTCAAAATAGAGCACAGCATAGACAAACAGGAAGGTGGGTGGTGCTGAGGAATGACAGCCAAGGTCGTCCTCTGGCTCCCACACATACGAGCATGTACACACACACACATGCACAATCATACGCACGTATTCATAAGAGACTGAGGGTCAAAGAACTTACAGAGATGCTCAGGACTATCTGGGCAGAAGGTGACAGAGCTTGAACTTGTACTGAGAACATAGAACTTAACTGGGGTTTCCCTGAGAATTTCAGAGGCCTCTCCAGATGAAATTACTTTACTCTTATAGAGACTCACATCCCTCCCCATTCTGGGCAGGCGGCACCAAATATTTACCATGCTGCGATTGACCTTAGCCACAGTCAGACAAGTGACGAAGCTGTAGCCGAAGGAGAGGAAATAGTTGTGAGATTGCACACTGTCATCCTGCGGGGTAGACATGTTCTTAAAATCCTCCTGGCTCAGATTCTGCTCTGGAAGGGCAAGAGACTTTTCTCAGTGCCAGGACTTTGAGTCAAGATGACAGGATTGGAAGTGCTGTTGACAGAGTCCAGACCATCGCTTTATGGCGAGAGGGATGACATTTTATTATGTGCTCACACAACCTTATCCAAGTGCGGCTGAATGTCCTGTCATGAGGGGCCAAGAGGAAGATCACTGTGTGTCTTTCCCCATGCCAAGAAGAAGGAGGACCCTTCCTCAGCACGAGCAGTTAACACGAGAGGATCACTCAGAAGAGAGTCCACTTTTCTGGAAACTTCTCTCAGTTGACTGTTGTGGAGAAGATACAGGTTTTTCACAGGAAGTATTTCCGTGTTCTCAAGTGTTTGCAAAGCTTATATTGTCATGTTAGCTGTATTGAGGGTGTTTTAAGGGGAGCTTGAAGTGATAGGAAAGGTGCCATTATTATTCTAGCCTGACTGTAGTGAGCATGACAGCCCTCAGAGGAAGGACCATTTCTACAAGCCTCAGTTTCCCCTTCTGTAAAGTGGAGTCTTGGCTCTATGTGGGGTCCCTTGGCTTGTATTTTATTAGTGTGAAAGTCCATGGACTGAGTGTTCAACTGTGGTGATGCTGCGTGTAACGGCGAAGACGTAGGAACTGAAACAACAGGATCCATACCTGTTCTAGAACTTTCTGCTTTTGAGGCTCTCGTTTTTCCTTGCCCTGACTGCCTTGAATCAGTCCCTTCCCCTGAAGCCACTTTTCCACATGAGATTCCACTTAATTCTACAGATGTTGATGAACTACTCATTGTATTTCCAACCACAGAGCTTCAGAGTCTTGTGGAACTTGCACTGAGGCAGTGAAGTCAGGACTTCCCAGAATTCTTTTTATTTCCAGAGATTGGTCATTCCCAGACCATGATCTCTGGACCAGTAACATCACTGTCACCATTCAACTTGTTAGAAAGGCGAGTTTTCATATGCCTCTCCAAACTCACTAGCTCGAGGGATGTAGCTCACCAACCTCAGCTTTTAAGATTTCCTGCAGAGAACTGGGGTGCATACTCTAGGCTGAGAACCACTGAACTAGCCTTCTAGGGACACACTGAACTGGTCTGAGTCCTTAAGGGTAGGCTGCTAGAAAATGATTTCAGCTCAGAGCTACAACTCTCTTGGAATCTCTAAGCACAGTTTGGACCATTGTGGTATTTTTGTTCAATGTCCCAAGCATTATGGAAACTACCCATTCGTTTTGATGGGAACTATTCCAGTTTAGCATACAATTCCACATGGACCTTCCAGGATTTTCTTCAAATTGTGATTGATACTCAGTGGGGTGTTGATGCCATGAGTAAAACTCACAATAAAAATCTCAGTTTGAGCAAAAGCTCTTGCTACCAAATGTCTCTAGGAGAAGAGAACTTTTGGGGGTTTAGTCCTCTGTGGAATCTCCTTCCTTTAAATCTCTGTGGTGAGGCCAAAGCCTGACTCCACAACCTCCTCAGCAGGTAGAGACCATGGGACCATTATCCCAGAAATAAGTTCAGACTTACTTAGAATGGGTAGGCAGGTGTGGCTTCTGGTGGAGGGGGTTGGGGGGTGCTGTCCTGGGCCATCCTGATAGTGTCTAGCTCCAGCCTAGGGCCAAGTGCTAGATCATGGGCCCCTTCGTGAAGATGAGGAGCACAGGTGCCTCTCAGGCAGACAGCCTTTGGGTCTCAGGGCTTACCTGGTGTTTAGTCCCCTGCCCTGCAGGTGCCTATGTCTAGTGCCAACTGAACAGCCATAAGCTCTAGCTCTGCTCTTGCCCAGCCTTGAGCTGACTGTGGGGGCTAAGGGAGGAGGGTGGGGAGAGGAGGGTCCACAATGCTTGCATATGCAGCTATTACCTGTTGGCTCCTTGTTTACAACTGCCCTGAGAGGTTGGTATTAGTGTTCTCTTTTTCTGAATTATGAAAGACTCACAAACTCTTCAGCACCCCCATTTTCTCATCTGTGCAATGGGTACAATTCTAACACTCTTCTCAATAGTTGTTCTGACAGTAAAACTGATGAAATCACTCTGAGAAGAGTTTAGAGTATCTTGCAAATGTTAGGTTTCTGTTGTTCTTATTTCTGGGTCCTAAAGGCAGTTTGTGGGGCCTCTGTTTGAAGAAGTTCACCTTATATGCACCTGGCTCCTAGTACTACGTTCGGATGTTATATGAGGATGTGTTATATGTGGCTTCCTGCCAGGCTACTGGCCTTGGGGGCAGCTCTTCTTCGAAGACTGTTGGAATCATATGGCTACAATGAGGTGATGTGTATGCCAGCTCTGCGTGACAAGTCACCACCTGGTGAGCTGGTCTGGACAGGACAACTTCCCAGGCCTTCCCACTTCCCGTTTTTATGACTGGCTTTGCTGTCTCATTTTTGGCTTTACTCTCTCATTCTTGCAGCTGTGGTGGTTGGGATTTAGGGCAAGCACTTGGGATCCTTTTTCTAATCCCTTTCAAATCCTGCTTGAGCTGCAAAGTCCAGCAAGGACAAGAGAAGGGGGGAGGGGAGATTATGCTGCCTAAAGGCAGTGTATCAGTGTATTTTCTTCTGTGCTAGGCAAACAGCTGTAGCTTGTGACTTTATAAAGAGTTTGTGACTGGAGAGATGGCTCTGTTGGTGAAAGTCTTGCTGCAGACGCATGAAAACCTGTTTGGATTCCCAGCACCCACATAAAAACCTGGGCATGGCTACACATGTCTATAACCCTAGTGGCAAGCAGACCAGTGGATCCCTGAAGTTGGCTGGCCGGCCAGTCTAGCCAACTGATAAACAGTCTGTCCAATTGGTTCAGTGAGAGACCTGTCTCAGTAAGTAATGTGGAGAGCAATAGGAAGGGCCTACCTCTGGCTTCCACACTCACACACATACATACACAACCCCAAACATATGCACACATGCAAAATGAAAATATAATGAGTTATTTTCACTCAGAGCTCTGTGAGTCAAAAAATGGCTTTTTGCTGTTAGACACCAAGGAGGCACACGGCATTTATGATAAGGAAGTGTATGTGTAGATCGTGTGTCTTCTGGCCTCTGGCTCTCTTATTAAAAAGTCACCAGAGCTCAGTCACGGAGGCTCTGCTCCAAGGGCATGTTCAATCCTAATTCCTAGCAAAGGTCTGACCTCTGGACACTGTAGCTACATCAAGCTTCTATTCTCATGCTTCACAACAGGGATTAAATCTGGACATGTGAGCCTTTGAGGAATGTTCTCAACCACATCCAAACAGTAACAGGTTGTCACTTACATCTCTCAGACATTCTAACGGTGGAGTGGGTGGAACCTCTGCCAGACTCAAGCTCAACCGACTATTTTTCCCATGCTGAGGATTTAATTCAGGGTCTCATACATGCTAGGCACATGCTCTACCACTAAGCTGCACCTCCAAATTCTGATTCAGTTGATTATAATCATGCAACTTCCATTCAAGAGATATTACATAATATGCTAAGATACCATGCCATCTGTGACCTGTGTACAGATTTCTGAGTCTGAATTGAAAGGTCTTTTAGAGTTGGTTTCAGAATATTTTCAACTAATCCCACCCAGTCGTTCCTAGTATTCCCTGTGTTCTAAAGGTGCTTCTTCTGTTATCCGCCACATCCATCCTGGTGAAGGCTTTGGTCATGAGCCCCTCTCCATGTATTCTTTCAAGCCAAACATTCTGTTTTCACAAGTCAGCTCGGGTTTCATCTGTCCTCAGCCCTTGATACCCCCATACACTTCCTCCCCGCCCCCCTTATCTTTGGAAAAAAAGATGTCTTAATTTTTTATGGGCATTTTGACTGCATGCAGGCCTGTGTACCATGTACATACATTGGCCCTTGGGTGTGTCAGATCCCCCTGGAATTAGAATTACAAACAGTTGTTAGCCACTGTGTAGATGTAACCAACCATCTTATTAAATAAGAAACACAGAGCTAATGTAAGGATGAAAGCCCAAGAGGTCAGAGCTAAGAGTCTTACCACTTTCCGCCAGCTAGCCTCTCCCGCCAAGAGACCTCTCCAAAAAGGAACTACTTCCTGTGCGTTCGCTTTTAAAAAAGAGTTCTGTTCTGCCTTCTCATTGGTTGTAAACCCAACTACGTGACTGCCTC
>CABHPH010133845.1:0-20489 GCA_902168325.1 Peromyscus nudipes | reverse complement strand
AATTCCCTTTAGGAATCTCCTCAAAGTCAAAATTAAGTTGTGTAATAATTTTAATTTGCTCTAATAAATTTTATATCGGGCATTGGTGGCCACCACTGCCTGGCCACTCTTGGCTTTCTTTCCCACACCTCAGTCTTATCTTTTCTGATCTACCACATCACCATCCTCTTCGAAGCCATTTTGTACATATGCTTTGCAAACATTGATTATGAGTCTCATGTATTTCTCTTAACATAATGATCTCTGCCGGACGGTGGTGGCACACGCCTTTAATCCCAGCACTCGGGAGGCAGAGCCAAGCGGATCTCTGTGAGTTCGAGGCCAGCCTGGTCTACAGAGCAGGATCCAGGAAAGGTGCAAAGCTACACAGAGAAACCCTGCCTCGAAAAACCAAAAAAAAAAAAAAAAAAATTTATATCAATCATGACTCTTTGGGATTAATAAAAACATGTAAAAGTACATTGTGCTGTGAGTGAGTTCTGGGATGTGATAAAGGAGGAGAAGGTGGGTAGAGAAGCATGGACATCATGAACCTGGGCTCATCCATCACTCTCTGCTGGGCTTCGGAGTCAGGACAAGAACTATTTTTCTGTCTCAGCAGAAGAGCAAATGGAGGAATGACAGACATAGTGTCCTGTCGAGACGATGTGGTAACCTGGAGTCTGGGCTTCTAGGATCATCTCCCTGGGTTCTCCAGAAAAACTAGGAAGGATGGAGATGAAATCAGTTCCAGATCTTATTATACTGTTTTGTTGTCAACCTCCTCAGCATCATGGAACCTGAAGGAAAGCAAAAGGGGGAAAATAAGCAAAGCATCCCCCATTTTGTCTAACCTCTCTGGGTGTACTGACTATAGCTTCATTATCATTTAGTTAATGGCTAATATCCACTTATAAGTGAATGCATAGATACCATGTTTGTCTTTCTGGGTTTGGGTTACCTCACTCAGGGTGATTTTTTTCTAGTTTCATCCACTTGCCTGCAAATTTCATGATTTTTTTTTTTTAGCAGCTAAGTAATACTCCTTTGTGTAAATTACCACATTTTCTTTATTCATTCTGTTGAGGGAAATCTAGGTTGTTTCTGGATATTTTGAATAAAGCCACTATGAACATGGTTGCGCAAGTGTCCTTGAGGTAGGATGGAGCATCTTTTGGGTGCATTCCCAAGAGTGGTAGACCTAAGTCTTGAGGTAGATTCACAACTTTCTGAGGAACATGGATTTCCAAAGTGTACAAATCTGCACTCCCACCAGCCAAGGAGGAGTGTTTCCCTTGCTCCACATCCTCTCCAGCATGAACTGTCACTTGTATTATTGATCTTAACCATTTAACAGGTGAAAGATGGAATCTCAAAGTAGTTTTGATTTGCATTTCCCTGAGGGCTAAGGATGTTGAACATTTTTTTAAGTGTTTCTCAGCCACTTGAAATTCCTCTGTTGAAAATTCTCTGTTTAAATCTGTACCCCATTTTTAATTGGATTATTTGGTTCTTGATACCTACTTTCTTGAAATTTTTATATATTTTGGATATTAATCTTATATCAGATGTGGAGGTGGTAAAAATCTTTTCCATTCTGTAGGCTGCCACTTTGTCTGATTGACGGTGTCCTTTGCCTTACAGAAGCTTTTCAGTTTCATGAGGTCCCATTTGTTAACTGTCTTAGTGCCTGCGCTGTGAGTGTTCAGAAAGCTGTCCCCTGTGCCGGTGCTTTCAAGGATGTCCCCACTTTCTCTTCTATTAGGTTCAGTGCATCTGGTTTTACATTGAGTTCTTTTTTTTTTTTTTTTTTTTTTTTTTTTTTTTGAGACAGGGTTTCTCTGTGTAGCTTTGCGCCTTTCCTGGAACTCACTCTGTAGACCAGGCTGGCCTCGAACTCACAGAGATCCGCCTGCCTCTGCCTCCCAAGTGCTGGGATTAAAGGCGTGCGCCACCACCGCCCGGCTGAGTTCTTTTTTTTTTTTAAGATTTATTTATTTATTATTTATACAGTGTTCTGCCTGCATGTATGCCTGCACACCAGAAGATGGCACCAGATCTCATTACAGATGGTTGTGAGCCAAGTGCTTGCTAGGAATTGAACTCCAGACCTCTGGAAGAGCAGCCAGTGCTCTTAACCTCTGAGTCATCTCTCCAGCCCTTACGTTGAATGTGAACTTGAGTTTTGCTCAGGATGAAAAATATGGATCTATTTGCATTCTTCTACATGCAGACATCCAGTTTGACTATTTGTTGAATATGCTATCTTTTTCCCAGTGTGTATTTCTGATTTCTTTATCAAAAATTAGGTGTTCGATTAGAAGCAAGATTGTAAAACATCAGTAGCAAACTTCTGCCCTCCGGGGTCCTCCCATTGTGCTGTAAGCCTGTATTTAAGACCTCCTCCCCACTTAAATAAATGACATTCAGCATTTAAAATTAATATATATATTATATATATATAATTGAATGAATACTGTGAATGTAATCTATGAATACCACAAATGTGATTAATATCATGAGTGTAATTAATGAATATCATGAGTGTAATTTAAAAAATAAATAAATAAAGTAAAAAAAAATTAGGTGTTCATGTATGTGTGGATTTATATCTGGGACTTTAATTCTATCCATTGGTCAATGTGTTTGTCTGTTTTTATGCCAATACCATGTGGTTTTTATTACTATAGCTCTGTAGTACAGCTTGAAATCAGAAATGGTGGGACCTCCAGGAGTTCTTTTATTGTTCAGGATTGTTTTAGCTATCCTGGGTTTTTTGTTTTTCCATGTGAAGTTGAGAGTTTTCCTTTGGAGGTCTGTGAAGAATTGTGTTGGAATTTTGATGGGGATTACATTGAATCTGTAGATTGCTTTGGTGAAATGGTCATTCTTACTATGTTAATTCTACCAATTCATGAGCATGGGAAATCTTTCTATCTTCTAATATCTTCTTCAATTCTTTCTTCGAAGACTTGAAGTTTTTGTCATACAAGTCTTTCACTTGCTTTGTTGGAGTTACCCCAAGATATTTTATATTATTTAAGGCTATTGTGAAGAGTGTTGTTTCTCTGATTTCTTCCTTTGTATATAGTCTGTCACTTGTATGTAGGAGGGCTACAGGGTTTTATGAGTTAATTTTCTACCAAGCCACTCTGCTGAAATGTTTATTTCAGCTGTAGGAGTTCCCTGGTAGAATTCACCTGCATTTCTGGGATAAGGCCTACTTGATAATGGTGGATGATCTTTTTTATTTTTCTTGGTTGGCAAGTATTTTATTGAGAATTTTTGCTTCTATGTTCATAAGAAAACTTGATCTGTAATTCTCTTTCTTTGTTGAGTTATTATGTGGATTGGGTATCAGGGTGACTATGGCCTCATAAATGAATTGGGCAATGTTCCTTCTGTTTCTATTTTGTGGAATAATTTGAGGAGTATTGGTGTTAACCCTTCTCTGAAAGCCTGGTAGAATTCTGCACTAAAATCATCTGGCCCTGCGTGGTTTTTTTGTTTATTTGGGGTTTTTTTTGGGGGGGAGACTTTTAATTACTGCATCTATTTCACTGGGGTTATAGGTCTGTTTAAATTACTTAACTGATCTTGATTTAACTTTGGTAAGTTGTATCTATTGAGAAAATTATCCATTTCTTTTAGATTTTCCAATTTGAGGGAATACTGGGTTTTTTGTTTTGTTTTGTTTTGTTTTCTTGGGTTTTCGAGACAGGGTTTCTCTGTGTAGTTTTGGTGCCTGTCCTGGATCTCGCCCTATAGACCAGGCTGGTCACAGAGATCTGCCTGGCTCTACCTCCTGAGTGTTGGGATTAAAGGCGTGCACTATCACCGCCCGACTGGGAATACTGGTTTTTAAATTATGTCTTTATGATTCTCTGGATTTCCTAGGTGTCTGTTTTACCCCCCTTTTTATTTCTGCTTTTGATACTTTGGATATTCTTTCTTTGCCTTCTAGTTAGTTTGGATAAGGGATTGTCTATCTTGTTGATTTTCTCAAAGAACCAATTCTTGGCTTCATCAATTCTTCCTATTGTTCTCTTTGTTTCTATTTTATTGATTTCAGTTTGATTATTTCTTATTGTCTACTCCTCTTGGGTTTGTTTACTTCTTTTTGTTCTAGAGCTTTCTGGTATGCTGTTAAGTCGCTAGGATGAGATCTCTCCTTTTTTTTTAATGTAGGCACTAGTGCTATGAATTTTCTTTTAGCACCACTTTCATTGTGTCACAAGTTTGGGTATGTTGTATTTTTATTTTCATTTACTTCTAGGAAGTCTTTAATTTCTTTCCTAATTTCTATCTTGACTCATTTGTTTTCATTCAGTAGAGAGTTGTTCAGTTTCCATGAGCTTATGAGCTTTTTGTTGTTTCTCTTCTTGTTGATATCCAGCTTTAATGCATGGTGACAGAATGGAAGAGTTATTTCCATTTTCTCATATCTGTTGAGATTTGCTTTGTGTCTGAGTATATGAACAATTTTGGGGAAAAGTTCCATGAGATGTAGAGAAAAAGGTGTATTATTTTGTGTTTGGGTGAAATGTTCTATAGATATCGGTTAGGTCTACTTGGTTTATGATGTCTGAAAGCAGGTCATCAAGGAAAGGCTCAGTTGTCAGAACTGCAGCCCGACTCTGGCAGATGGAGTCATGAGGAGTCACACAAAGTCCTGGGGAGAAGAGCCCCTGACAAGTCAAGTTGTTCCTAGTCTTACAGATGTACTTTCTTCTTGGAGGATGTCAGCAGGAGAGCCTGAAGTGTGCCTTTGGGCTTTGTTCAGAATCCACAAGAGAAGGGGAAAGGAAGTGAGTCACTTCCCTCTGAGTCAGGTAGTATGCAAACTGCTTTACAATCATGCTCTTAGCAGAAAAGAAACAAGCCATAAATGCATTTCTTTTTTCTCTTCCTTCCTCCCTCTCTTCCCTCCTTCCTTCCTTTCTAACAATTGCTCTGGGAAGGAAAAGGGACCTTTGAAAAACAAAACTGGAAGACTAAGGATCGATGTCACAGGAGGAGGCTAGGGGAGGTGAGACAGGGTCTTGCTATGTAGGCCAAGTTGATCCTGAACTTTCAATCCTGCTTCAAGCCTTCCAAATGATGGAATTATAGGCTTCAGCCCACATGCTCTGCTGGAAAATCATGCTCTGCTGGAACGTCATGCTCATCAACGAAGGTCACCCCAAACCACAGGTGTTGGTTAAGCGGCGGCTATGCTGACGGATGGTTATCTTTCTAGAGCTTTATTGGGGCAGAAAGGGAGAGAGAGAGAGAGAGAGAGAGAGAGAGAGAGAGAGAGAGAGAGATATCGTGAGGAGGGGTGAGAATATGGAAGGAGAGAGTGCGGAAAGAGAGAGCACAGAGAGGACACTCCCGCGTTTTAGGCTGGGATGCCGTTGTAGGCTGGTGATGTAATTAGGGACATAATCCTCACAACAGGAGCACATTCTGGCATCCTACCATGTTTTGGAGAAATCAACTCTATGGATAATGAACAACAGAATCTTCAGATCAAATCAGGGAAAGATGAACTTTTTCATGGTCATGATAGAAAAAAAAAAAAGAGTGTTCAGCTGGGCAGCAGTGGTGCACACCTTTAATCCCATTACTTGGGAGACAGAGGCAGGCAGATCTCTGAGTTTGAGGCCAGTCTGGTCTACAGAACTGGTTCTAGGACAGCCAGGGCTACACAGAGAAACCCTGTCTCAAAACAAAACAAAACAAAAAACAAAACAAAAAAAGAAAAAGAAAGAAAGAAAAAAGGGTATCTGTCTAAGATTACCGGGCCATCCCCAGAATCATATAAGAGAGAGTCATAGACAGTCAAGGAAAGATATCCAGGCAAGTTAAGAGCATTTTTACATGAGATGGAAGGAGTATGGAGTCAGAATATCTGTTAGCACTATGTATTTATGTATTTAGTGGGAGTCATAATTAATATCTGTGCACCTACAGCAATCTCATATCCCACCATTCTCATACTGTAACCTATATATACCTACCATGGAAAATACTCATCCTCTTTAGCCTAACCTGAATGTACAAAATGATGGCCTTGTCCTTGTGGGCTGGTCTGCAGAATTCAGACTTCACATGAAAAGAGCTGCAGAACATCTTAGTTCCAAGACATAAAGCCTTCCTCTACCTTAGCCTACAGGAAGTGCCAGTCTTACCTCTTTGGCACTGCGATTGCCTGGCTCAGGTCCCTGACTAATGCCAGCAGAATGTCAGTACAAGTCATACAGCACAAAGTAAAAACACGGTCACACTCTGTTTCTGGATTTGGACTGCAGCTAATGTAAGTGATGAAAAGCAATCATTTCCACCAGCTGTGTCAGGGTGAGATTAGCACTCCCCATCAGCAGGTCACCCACTTGTTCAGATATCACTGTTCTCAGGCTTAGATCCCCAGACCCGAGTAGTCTCTGGGAACCTCTGTAATTCCTTTGTTTCCACCTTTTACTCATGCACATCACATGTAAATGCAAAACAAAACCTCAATGTCCTTTTCAACCTATTGCCTTATGCTGGCAGATGGGAAAGTCTAAAGTACAAAGCATTAATTATCTTTCTTAGTTTAATGCTTTACATTGGAAAACAGGGACTTTGAATTACAAAGGTTGCTGTTGTTATTGTTGCTGCTTTAATTGCAAAGAGAACAGGTGTGGCTGAACACACCTATAATCCCAGCACTCAAGGGGTGACGGCAAGAGAATTGTGAGTTTGAGACCATCTTGGGTTACACAGTGAGACCATTTTTAAAATTAAAAACAAAATTAAAAGCGAAGGATTATAGAAACCTTATCATACCATAATGCTTGTACAATGATTTATAAGCCTTATCTTTTCTTGATATAATTTATCTAAATTTAATATAGTGATTCTAGGTCATATTCCTGTTAGCACAGTTTAGCTTTCTCCATTTTTTTAAAATATGTGAGTATTCTAAAAATGGCCTGTTGGTAGAAATAGTAGATGTTTAGTCAGACCAGCAGTTGAGGAGGTGCCTAGTCCTGCACAAAAAAGACAGTTTTGTGACTCAAGGGGGTCATGCCTGGCAACAAGAGACCTCGAAATGAAGCACCACGGGGGGGTGGGGGGGAGGTGATGCAGAACAAGTAGGTTTAGGACTGGCTGGTTTGCAGAAGCTTACTCAGCTGGGGCATAGAGGTTCTCCAAGCTTTCTAGTTCCCGGCTGTGGGGTAGTTATGGCAAAGATAGCGGTGTGGGGTGTGGGATCCTGTCAGAAGACAGGGGGCTCAGGGTGGGGAGTGGGGGGCTTTGGTCTTTTGGACTCAACTTGAAAACTCACACCGTGAGGAGTATTCCTCCCAAGTGTGAACAGAAGACCTGGGAAGAAGCTGTGACTCCAAAGGCTGGTTGGGGTCAGAGCTTGAGTGATGTGGAGAGATTGGAATGTCGAAAGTCCAGAGACAAATTATCTTGGGCCATCTTCAACCTCCTTAATAGCCATTTACTGTCCTCCTTTGTACCTGACCTGACAACTTTGTGACCTTAGGCAAATCCTTTGGAATGTGTAGACAGACCCTAGTTCTCATCAACCAAAAGGCTGAAACTGCTATCAGTTATCATCTGAGGCCTGCAGCTGAGACTCCTGCTTTTCCAGAACCTGCCTACTTGATGTTTCCACCAATGAATTTGAAAGTGTCTTGATCTATAACTTCCTTTGTTCTGTTACTGTAAAACTGCACAGAAATGTGACCATGCTGGAACATGACATTTGGGTGATCTGAATCTGCGTTCCTGGGCCATGGTCACTCATATTTGGCTCCAGAATAAATTATCTCTGATGATCCTTTGAGGTAAGAGCTATTTTGCTTTTCTACTGACACAAGGAAGAACAGAGCAATGATGGAGGCAGGAATCCTAGACTGTGAGGCAGACCAATGAGGCAAGTCCTGCAGAGACAGGAAGAGCAGATGTTAGACTGAAAATGGGATTCATAAATTAACCTGATTTTAAAGCTGGATTTAGTGTTATTCTTTAATCTAATGTGAAATTTTCTTTATTATTTAAAGACCCCTGGGCTCACTGGCCAGCCAGTCTAACCTACTTGGCAAGTTCTAGGTTAGTGAGAGGCCCTGTCTCAGAGAAAGATGGATGTTACATGAAGAGTGACATCTGAAGTTGTCTGCTCTTTTCACACACACACACACACACACACACACACACACACACACACTCACATGCACACCCACGCTCACATGCACACCCACGCTCACATGCACACACACACACACACACACACACACACACGTAACATGAATCTTAAAGGTACTTATTAATAAAAGCAAACCTGATGCAGGTATTGGGGTGAATGCTGGAAGATCAGAGAAGCAGAACAAGCCACAGTCACCTCACCTTGCCAATTCCTCGGCTGATTCTGTTTCCTCAGACTGGAAGCCTCTGAGTCCTTATCCAAATTGATCTCAGCTGAACTGCTGCTCAAAAGCCTAAAATCTTAACCAGCTCTAGTTCCTGGTCTTCACGCCTTAAATACCTTTCTGCTTTCTGCCATCACTTCCTGGGATTAAAGGCGTGAGTCACCATGCCTGGCTGTTTCCAGTGTGGCTTTGAACTCACAGAGATCCAAATGGATCTCTGCCTCTGGAATGCTAGGATTAAAGGTGTGTGTGCCACCATTTTCTGGCCTCTATGTCTAGTGGCTGTTCTGTTCTCTGACACCAGATAAGTTTATTAGGGTGCACAATATTTTGGAGAACACAATATCACCACACACACACACATGCACACACACACTCTCATGCACACACATGCACATACACACACACACACACATGCACACACCCTACCATCTTAGAGGTTTTTACTTGTGCAGATGTTCTTCATTTCCTTTCCTCTTCTATGTCTTCTCTGGTTTTAACTGAGTAATTCTGTGGTCAGGTTTCATTTCTGTTCTCTGGTCTGTTGCTCATATTTCTTTTAAAAACATTTTAAAAGTCAGGTGTAGTGGCACATGCCTTAGTCTCAACATTCAATGTCAGCCTGATCTACATAGGGAGCCCCAGGCCACCTGGGTTACGTGGTGAGACTTCCTCAAAAGAAAGAAGAAAGGAAGGCGAGAGGAAGTGAAGGAAGAGAGAAAGGCACTTCTACGACTGCCTGGGTTAAAATGTACTTTTGTAACCAATCTAAGTCCATGTTCCGGGGACATCACACTGCTTCATGTTCCCAGCTCCTCCCTCCTACCCCTTGAATTGCCTGTATTTGTTTTATTTACCCATGTGGTATAAACATCCCACAGACTGTCGTAGGTCCGTTGATCCATTTATCCTTCATTTTCTTCTCTTTTGATGCTCTTCTTGTTTTTCATGTATCTGCATTTCTGAACTACTCTATATGTGACAGACTTTCTTTTCCGGGCTGACCTTGAATTGAACGCTTAGAGTACAGGCCTGTGTATTAGAGCCTGCTGTGGGGGCATATACCTGTAATCCCAGTACCCAGAGTAGAGTGGGGGGGCTAAGTCAGGAATTTAAAGCCAGTCTCAACTATAGAGGGAGTCTTAATTCAGCCTTGGCTAAGCAAGATCTTGTCTTAAAACCAATTATAAAAGAATTAAAACAAGAGAAAGAGCCTCTCATAATTACAGAGTATAACTCTTACCAATTGTGTACTTAAAACCATAGGAGGAAGTTAGTGTCAAAAACCTAAAGTTAAAAAGTTTAATCAAGATATGATCAAAATGCATCGTATACATGTATGTAAAATTTCAAATAATAATTAAAAATACATTTGAAAAGAAAAAGAAACACAAAGGAGCGGTGGGAAGGGCTCAGTGGGCAGAGCATTGGCTGCCCAAGCATGAGGACCTTAGCTCAGATCACTGGCACCTAGGTAAAAAGCTGGGCCTGACTGTGTGCCTGTAACCCCAACGCTGAGGGGCAGGGATGGGATGGGGGAGGAGTTGGTCAGCCAATCTAGCCAATCAGTGAACTCCAGGTTCAGTCTCAACAAATAAGGCACAGGTGGAAAAGGAAGGCATTTCACCAACTTCTGATGCACACATGCAAACGGGCATACACACCATATAGAAAGGAAGGAAGGAAGGAAGGAAGGAAGGGAGGGAGGGAGGGAGGGAGGGAGGGAGGGAGGGAGGCAGACAGGAACAGAATCTCTTGGAGTTACATTTGGGTTGTAGCAGGGTTGGAGGGCATTTGAGCTAGACTTCTCCCTCGTAATCAACAACCAATGAAAACGAGACCGGCACCTACAGGACACTAATTACTGATCAGAGGAATGAATCCCTGCCCTAGGAGGACAGCTTGAATTATCAAGAAGGTCATTGATTATATTAAACCTACTTCTAGGAACCCTAACTCTTATCATTCAGTAGACGGTTTTCTGGAAAAGAACAGACACATCATTACCCCTCCAGGAAGGGTCATATGAAACTGGCCTGTTAATAACTTAGACAGAAAAATGTCCTTCAAGAAAAAATGTTTGTTCTAGAGACTTTAGAATTATTCTAAAGCCACATATATTTTAAAATGAAAATCAGTTAGCATCTATTATTTACTATCAATAGAACTGTCTAGAAAAATGTATGTAGACACACTGGTCTCTAGGTTACCTCACCACTTAAAAGTGTTCTACCTTACTCTGCAATCAACTCAGTCTGTCTTCTACACACACCCATGTCTTATCCGAATTCTTTCAACAGAGATCACAAGGGCTGGAGAGTCCGGAGCAAAGTCCTGGAGACAGACCCTTTAGTGCCAAGTCCTAGATCGTTTCTAGGCACTTGTGGAATAGTTGTTATAGAAAGATACAGGTAAAGATATGGATACATAAAATCTCAACTTGAGCTGGGCCTTGTGGCTTATGCCTGTAACTTTCTCCAGCACTCAGGAGGCAGAGGTAAAAAGACTGCCATGACTTCAAGGCCACCCTTGAACAAAGTGAATTCTAGGCCCTGTCTTAAAAAAAAATGAAACAACAAAAACATATAAATAAGTAATAAAATCCAAGTGCTGCAGTTACCATTATCAATACACACTGTGTCAGTATGCATCTGTTTTCATTCACTGGTACTCACAGTCCATCACCAGCAATATTCCCAACAACTTATATCTTCCATCATTGCATGACCTGGCCAACCTTCATTCTGGATCCACTGAAGAGTTTGCTTTTTCTGTGTTTAAATTTTGATCACACCAGGCAGTGAGAGAAAAATAGAAAATGGCTCAGATTGGTGCCGCAAATAACTCAAAGGTTTACTACCCCAAAGGCCTTTTGTTTCTTGGTCAGTTGTCTCTTGTTCTCCCCTAAATGTTTTCAAACTTTCTCCCTTCTCTTCCGGCCTTAGATCCCCTTCTCTGCATATGATACTTTCTATTATTTTACAAGGACTCTGGGAAGCATCCTTGAGAAACCCACTGACCTCTGGTGACTCCGTAAGGGAAATGGCTTGCCGGTGACACTTGGCCTTAGCTTTCTCGTTGCAACAGAATAGACTTCAGGTGTCCCTCTTCCTTCCAGCCAGTCTGAATCCCCCTCCCTCTTCTGCCTCACCTGTAACTTGAGCCCTTTCTTCCATGTGTTCCACTCTTGTCTTTCTTTTCTTTTGCTTTTTTGAGACAGGGTTTTTCTGTGTAGTTTTGGTGCCTGTCCTGGATCTTGCTCTGTAGACCAGGCTGGCCTCAAACTCACTGAGATTCGCCTGGCTCTGCCTCCCGAGTGCTGGGATTAAAGGCATGCGCCACCACTGCCTGGCCACTCTTGGCTTTCTTTCCCACACCTCAGTCTTATCTTTTTCTGATCTACCACATCACCATCCTCTTTGAAGCCATTTTGTACATATGCTTTGCAAACATTGATTATGAGTCTCATGTATTTCTCTTAACATAATGATCTCTGCCGGACGGTGGTGGCACACGCCTTTAATCCCAGCACTCAGGAGGCAAGAGGCAGGCAGATTTCTGTGAGTTTGAGGCCAGCCTGGTCTACAGAGAGAGAGGCAAAAAAGTAAAAAGGGAAACCTTAACACGAAAAACCAAAAAAAAAAAAAAAAAAAAAATCTCCAATCCTCCAATCTATCCATTTTCTTGCCAATGCCAAAGTTTCCTTTCTTATATATACAGTTGAATAAAACTCTGGATGTGTACTGCAATTTTTTTGGTGATGGACCTTGTTCCATATCTTTGTCATTGTGAGTTGTGCAATGCTAAATATGGATGTGTAAGTATCTCCATGGGTGCTGACAGAATCTTTTGGGTCTATTCCTACTGCTGGTGTAGCTAGATCATATGGTAGTCATATTTTAAGTTTTTGATGAGTCCCATATTGATTTTCACAGTGGCTACATCTATTTATGTTTATCTTCTCACATCACTGCTACGATTTTTTGTCATTTGTTTTATGACAGCCATTCTGCCCTCAAAGCACTATTCATTTTCATTTCCCTGAAGAATAAGGCTATTCAAAAATTTCAAACATTTATTGGACATTTGTATTTCTTATATTCAATTCATTAACTCATTTATTGATTGGGTGGGAGGGTGGAGTTTAACGACTGCAGCCTCTGAAGTATCTAGATCTTAATGCCCGACCTGCTGCACAGTGGGCAAGGCTTCCCTCCAACCCTGCAGGCTGCTCACTCTGCAGACTGATCTTGTGTCTGAGGCAGATGGTCCCACTCACCAGCTCTTGACATGACTTCATGCTGCTGGAAGCCTTTCCACAAAGTCCTGGCCTGAGCTTCTACCTTGAAGTACTTTCTTCTAGCAGTTTCAGAGTTTCAGGTCTCACATGAAGGTCTTTGATCCATTCTGAGTAAATTTTTGTACAGAAATAAGGTTCTACTTTTGGCCTTTTTTTTTTTTTTTTTTTTTGGTTTTTCGAGACAGGGTTTCTCAGTGTAGCTTTGCGCCTTTCCTGGCGCTCACTTGGTAACCCAGGCTGGCCTTGAACTCACAGAGATCCGCCTGGCTCTGCCTCCTGAGTGCTGGGATTAAAGGCGTGCGCCACCAACGCCCGGCTTACTTTTGGCCTTTTATATGTAGAAATCCAGTTCTCCTGGCACCATTTCTTGAAGAGGCTTTCCTTTACAAAGTATGCCTTCAGCACCTGTGAACTAGGTGGTTTATTTCTGGTTCTCCTATCCTATATTTTAAATTCTAATTCTAGTCTATTCATCTGAGTGTGTTTCTGTATGAATTTTATCATTTTTTTCTACTTCTGTAAAGGATGTCATTAGAATTTTGAGGGGGGTTACATTGACTCTGAAGCTCACTTTGGTTAATAAAATAGTTTCATGATATAAATTCTGCCAATCCAAAGCATGGGAGAATTTTCCATCTTTTAGTATTTTCTTCCATTTTTGTTTCAATGTCTTAACTTTTCATTGTAGAGGTCTTTCACCTCTTGATTAGGCTTGTGCCTGTTTTCATTTTTTTTAAAACTATTTTGAGTGGGGTTTTCCCCCGATTTCTTTCTCAGACAGTTCATTACTGGCATATAGAAATGCTACTGGGTTTTATATGCCCATTTTGGGTTTTTTTGTTTTTGTTTTTTGTTGTTGTTGTTTAAGATTTATTTATTTATTATGTATACAAATTTCATGTATCCCCGCAGGCCAGAATAGGGAGCCAGATCTCATTACAGATGATAGTGAGCCACCATGTGGGTGCTGGGAATTGAACTCAGGACTTCTGGAAGAACAGCCAGTGTTCTTAACCTCTGAGCCATCTCTCCAGCCCTTATATGCCCATTTTGTATCCTATCACTTTGCCGAGTCTTTGTCAGATCTAAGAACTCTCTAGTAGAGTCTTTAGGGTCTCTTGAGTGTCATGTCTTCTGCAAATAGGGACAGTTTAACTTCCTTTCCTATCTGTATCCCTCTTATTTTTGTCTCTTATTCTAGCCAAGACCTCAAGTACTATACTGAATAAAAGCTGAGAAAGTGGACATCCTCATCTTATTTCTGACTGTACAGAAGATGCTTTAAGTTTTTGCTGTTTAGTATAATGCCAGCTATAGGCTTGGTGTATACAGCCTTTATTATGTCGAGGTGTGTTCCTTCTATTCTTAGCTTCCTTGGAACCTTTACCATGAGGGATGCTGAACTTATCAAGGTCCTTTTCTCCACTGATTGAGTTGGTCGTACAATATGATTTATGTCTTTTAGTCTATTTTGTATATCATTTATCAATTTGCATATGTTGAACCATCCTTGCATCATTCTATAATGAAACCAACATGGCCATGATGTATGATCTTCAATTCAGTTTGCAGGACTTTTTGTATCTATATTCATCAGAGAAGTTGGCCTACAGATTTGTTTCTTTGTTGTTGATATCAGGATAATGCTAGCTTTGTGGATCGAGTCTTGTAGTGTTCCTTCCCTTTCTGTTGTGTGGTTCACAGTTTGTTGACTATTTTAAGAGCCTATTACTGCTTTAATCTCATTGCTTGTTAGCGATATATTCAAATTGGTTATAGCCTCTTGATTTAAGTTTGGTAGGTCATACATGTCTAGGCATTCATTTCTTCTATATTTTGCAGGATTTGGGACTATGAGTTTTCAAAGTATTACCTAATGATCATCTAGATTTCACTGGACTCTGCTTTAGTAGCTGTTTCCTTCTCTTGTATTATTAACTTGGGTTTCTCCTTTCTTTCTGTTGGTTTGATTGGCTAGCAGGGCTTACCAGTCTTGTTTATTTATTCAAAGACATGGCGCTTTGATTGATTTTCTTTTAGTCTCTGTGTTTAATTTTCACTCCTACCTCTCTTTATTACTTGTTGCTGCCTCCTGATTTGAAATTTGGTTTTGACATGCTTTTGTTTGTTTTTATGATGCTGGGAATTGAACTTAGGGTCCATACATATTAGGCAAGCATGCCATCACTGAGTTATTTCTACTCTTGTTCTTATTTTTCTAGGATCTTGAAGTACATCACTATATTATTTATTTGAAACCTCTGACTTTTTAATATGATCATTGTTACCTACAAATTTCCTCTTAGCAGCCTTACCTACGTCCCAGAGGTTATAGTAAATTGAGCTTTTGTTTTCGTTTGATTCTGATCATTTTAAATTTTACTTCCTGGTTTCTTCAACAATTTGGTGGTCATTCATAGTGTGTCATGCAGCCTTGAAATATTTGTGTGGCTCCTGTGGCCTCTCCAGTCCCCTTACATGTCTTTTTATTGCATCAAGAAGCCATATGAAAGCTGGGCAGTGGTGGTACACACCTTCAATCCCAGCAATCGGGAGGCAGAGTTTGAGGCCAGCCTGATCTACAGAGTGAGTTCCAGGATAGCCAAGTCTACAAAGAAACCCTGTCTGGAAAAAACAGAAACAAAAAACAAACAAACAAACCATATGGAGTGATTTATCTAGCCCCCATAGGGTTGTGTGATACACACTGTAATGTTTGCTCAATAACCAACTCCAAAGCATCTCTCAGAATTCATATCCATGGTGAAGCAACATATGATTACAAATGTTTGGGGCTGACAGTGCATCATGTTGGCATCAAATCTAGAAGGGGGAAAAGCAAACAAAAAACAACAGGGGCTATTCTGACTTTTATGTGAGTTTGAGATAGTTTCAAACTAAAAGCACTGAAAAATAGTCAAGGAACATGTGCTTCTGAACATATTCTGGTACAGTGGTAATAAATGAATGGATTATGAAAAACAGCAGTCATAGTTTTTATAACACTAGCTTATATCACTTTTCTCAATTTTAAGAGATAAAATACTCATTGACCCTGTGGTCATTCCTTTTGTTTTATTTAAAGTGAAACTTAACAATATTTATTTTGAAAAAGATTTAAAATACCAAAAAAAAAAAAAAATGCCGGGCGGTGGTGGCGCACGCCTTTAATCCCAGCACTCGGGAGGCAGAGGCAGGCGGATCTCTGTGAGTTCGAGGCCAGCCTGGGCTACCAAGTGAGCTCCAGGAAAGGCGCAAAGCTACACAGAGAAACCCTGTCTCGAAAAAACCAAAAAAAAAAAAAAAAGACCCCACAAAACAACCCAAAGATTTAAAATACAAGTGTTGAGGCTTTTTGAAAATGAAAACACTGAGGCCTGGACATTAACAATGTGTTAAACCTCAAGAGAACACAAGTTGAAAGACAGATGCTTTTGAAAACCAAAAAGTTGGGGCTGGAGAGATGGCTCAGCAGTGAAGAGCACTGGCTGCTCTTCCAGAGGACCTGGGTTCCAGTCCCAGCACACATATGGCAGCTCACAACTGTCGGTAACTCCAGTTCCAGAGATCTGGCAGCCTCACATAGATATACATGTAGGCAAAACACCAATGCACATAAAGTAAAAATAAATCATAAAAACACTCTTGCACTTAAAAAAAAAAGCCTGACAAGTCGTTTCTAGAATTATAACCTCAGTAGGCTTTTCTTTTTTTGTTTTCTTCAAAAATTGCAGTTTTAAACTAGCCATGCTTAAAATCCCAGCATTCGGGAATCTGAGGCAGAATAGTGAGTTCCAGGCCAGACTGACTTATATAATGAGACTCTGCCAAAAATAACTTTTTATGGTTTTGCTAGAAACATACCTATGCTAAACGACGTATTAAATTCTTTTTGTTGGGCTTTAAATGGGCAAAGTTCTTACGTTGTGGCTCAAATACTGTGAAGAGGCAGAGATCCATAAACATAAACACACACACACACACACACACACACACACACACACACACACACACGGAAACAGATGTTTGGAAATTGTTTCAGAGTGTCTCCTTCCCCTTCTGTGTTCTCCCCTGCTTCTATGACTTGGATGTGTGATGAAGTCATTTCAGTTTCTACTAAGATTTCTGAATGTCTCTTCAAGGACATACACAGTTCATACATTCAAAAGTTCTAACAAGTTTATTTTTGTTAACTAACTACTTAGCTGGAAAAGCAGTCACCTCTAACCCTGGCTGGGTTCTAATTGGGAAGAAAGTTTACCTCCTTGCATTTGGAATGTGGGCCAGGGAGCAACCCAGGGAGGCTCAACACTTGCCTAGCCTATGTGAGACACTGGGATCAGTTCTTGGTATCACAAAGAGCTATGCTACAGGCCCCAGCCTCAGCAAAGCATCCTGCAACACTGTATGGCCCCTGGGAAAAGGCAACTGAAGGCTTTCGTGAGGACCTCAGCTTCTGACTGCAGGTGTGTTCTTGTGAGGTCCCCAAAAGCAAACCTCACACAGAGTAAGAGCATGTGGGAGAACAGAAACAGGAAAGATCCCAGCCATATCCATAAAAACTCAATTTTTGTTGTTTCTCAAGACAGGGTTTCTCTTGTCCTGGAACCCGCTCTGTAGACCAGAGTGCCTCAAACTCACAGAAATCCATGCCTGCCTCTGCCTCCCCAAAGCTGGAATTAAAGGCGTGTGCTACCACGCCCAGCAAAACTCAATTCTTTTTTTTTTTTTTTTTTTTTTTTTTTTACAGGGTTTTTCTGTGTAGTTTTGGTGCCTGTCCTGGATCTCACTCTGTAGACCAGGCTGGCCTTGAACTCACAGAGATCCCCCTGGCTCTGCTGCCCGAGTGCTAGGATTAAAGGCGTGCGCCGCCGCCGCCGCCGCCGCCGCCGCCGCCGCCGCCACCACCACCCCACAAAACTCAATTCTTTTAAAAAAGATTTATTTTTATTATTTATTTTTATTTTATGTGTATAAGTGTTTTGCCTCTGTGTGTGTGTATGAATGTATGCATGTATGTGCACTTGGTGTGCCTGGAGCCAAAGGAAGCCAGAAGGAGATGGATTCCCTGAAACTGGAGTTACCAATGGGTTGCAAGCCCACGTGGATGCTAGAAACCAAACCCAGGCTCTCTCCAGAGCACACAGTCCTCTTACCCACCAAGCAATCTTCAGCCCCAAAACATAATCCTTAAGTATGAATAAAATTAGTCAAGTATGTTTGTTAAATCCAAACACTATGACATTCTGTATAGAGGACTTGAGCATCTGTAGATGTTGGTACCTGCTGAGTTCCAGAACCAACCCCCCACTGGTACCAGGGGACAACTGTAATTAAGACAGAATAGACAGCTCAGGGGGTGGTGGCACACACCTTTAATCCCAGCACTTGGGAGGCAGAGCCAGGAGGATCTCTGTGAGTTCAAGGCCAGCCTGGTCTACAGAGCGAGATCCAGGACAGGCACCAAAGCTACACGGGGAAACCCTGTCTCAAAAAAAAAAAAAAAAAAAAACCAAAAAAAACAAAAAAAGAAAAAAAAATGACAGCATGGACAAAGATGTCACAGAAGTCTAGAGCTGGAGCTCCTAATGACTGAACCACCAACATGGGTGCTGGGAACCAAACCACGTCCTCTCAAGAGCAGCAAGTGCTCTTTAAAACTTAATTGATGAACAATTTCCCCAGCCCCAATAGCCTCAATTTGTAAATAGAACACTTCTTCAGTGCTCTGCTGTAGATAGTAGTATACTAAATATTAGCTTTTTCTTTACTATTTATTTCCCCTTATGTTTAACTGTAAGAGACACTTTCATGTTTTCACAAAAAATTTTACAGCTCATGGACCAATCATAATTTCCCCCAAATCATTTTGATGTTCTAAGTTTACATGGTCATTTTCTTTAGTTTAATGGGTTAATAATGTAACTGTAAGGTATACAACTTCCAAATACTGGGAGAAAAAATAATTGAAAAGCTGCATAAATATATTTAATGATTTTCCAGATATAACACCAAAAGCAGAGGAAACAAGAACAAAAATAGACACATAGGACCACATTAAAGTTGAATTTCAGGGAAATGACAATCAACAGAGTCCCTTCATACACAAAAACGAAGTCAATAACCTAGGCCTGGAGTTACTGATTTATAGTCTATAATCTATAATCCCCAGTACTCCGAAGGCTGAGGCAGAAAGAGCAATAGTAGTTCAAGGCCAGCCTTGGCCATCTAGCAAGTTGAGACCAGTTTGGGCTACACAAGACACTGGCTCATTAAACAGAAACAAACAAGGGAAAACAAAACAAATTAACAGAAAACGAAATGGAAGAACCTGCAGTAGGAGAAAATATTTGCAATGATATAGCTGGTAAGGAGTTAATATACACCAAGAACTCATATAAGTAGCAAAACTCAGAACATTACAACCACCAAAAAATGAGCCTGGGGCTGGGAAGATTGCTCAGTGGTTAAAAGCACTGTCTGTGAAGCCTGAGGACCTGAGTTTAATACCCCAAACCTACAAAAACAGCCAGATACCATGGAACACACCTGTAATCCTAGTACTCCTATGGTGAGGTGAGAAATGAAGAGAGAATTGCTTGGAAGCTCCAAGTCACCTAGCCTGGAGTATGCAGCACAGCCCCAGAAACGAGACCCCAACTCACCCGAGGTGAGGACTCCTGAAACTTGCCCTCTGACCCCTGCATGTACAGTGCATAGAACACTTTTTTTTTTTTTTTTTAATAGACAAAAGCTGAGTGTGGTGTCCCATAGCTGCAACTTCACCATTCAGGAGGCAGAGGCAGAATCATAAGAGTGAGGACAGCCCACAAGATGGAACCCTCGCTTGGCGCCAGCTTTGAGCCAAGAACCTATTGCTAGACAGGTTATTGGCCCTAGGGGAGAATGGGCTACTATTTTTCTGCTAGATGGGCACAGTATTAAACTACTCCTAATGACTTGTCATTATATTCATACATCAATGCATTTCTCAGTTCTCACCTGAGAAGCTATTTACAAAAGATGGTAATTAACAGAGACCCATGACTGTCCAAGGTACAGAGACCAAGAGACTGAAATGTTCAGCCCTAAAAGGAACATATATACCACACACATCCCTTAAGGCTCATAGATCATTGAGAAAGTGGGGGCTGAAGGAGTAGAAGAGCAAGATCCAGAGAAGGTGGATAACTACAAGGAAACTGTCTTCTGGACACAGCAGGGCAGCTGCACGTATGAACTTACAGCAGTTGCAAAAGCATGCACAAGACCTGCACAAGCCCAAGCCAGAGTAAATGCCATCATGGAGATTGGAGTTGGGCACAAAACCCCACTTCTAGCCATGGGTATTGACAAATGGTGGCTGCTGGGAGAGGGAGAGACATTTTCTGTAAGAGTGCAGACCCTGGTGAGTTCACCCCACACTCTAATGGAAGAGCACATATGCGAGAATATTTGGGCAGCACAATTTGGTCTTGACAGGTTTGAATTAAAAAGGACACAAAGTTGGATGGGTGGGGAAGGAATAGCGGATCTGGGAAGAATTTTGGGAGGTGATACCAAAACACATGGTACAATACTCTCAAAAACAAGTGGTTACTTTAGCTAACAGCTAATCTAGGCAAACCTATAGTAAGGCCCCATCACAAACAAATCAAAAAGAAGGGAAGTAGGGTATGTAGAAAAATAATCTGAACAGACCTTTCTCCAAAGAAGACAGAGTAGACAACAAAGATGTGAAAAAATATCTAACTTCACTAATTACCAAAGGAATACAAATTAAATCATAGTAGGAGGAATGCCAG
>CABHPH010133844.1:35114-48739 GCA_902168325.1 Peromyscus nudipes | reverse complement strand
AACAACTACAAGCAGTACAGCTATACCCATAAAACCCTTAGAGGAAGCATAGGGCTAACTGTGACAGCTTTGTTGTTTTGCTATAACACCTAAAAACCTCAGGGACAATCACTGAAACAGTAGAGAAGCCAGGCCTCATCTGCATTGTAATGGTATTACCCTTGATTTTGCCACTGTCCTACATAATTACATTAAAACTCTTGGGCATCAAAGAAAGAGAAGCAGATCACAGAACTGAAGAAAATGTTTATAAGTCACATATCAAAGGGACATCTAGTGTCTAGAATATATAAAAACAAGGGGCCCAGCTAAAAATGGGCAAAGACCTTTTTACGAGAGAAAAGATACCCATGTGGGCAATAGGCACATGGAAAGAGGCTAATGTCACTAGGCATTAGGGAAAGGCAAATCAAAATCTAAGTGAGATTTGACACCTGCTAAGATGGCTGTGATAAACGGAAAGGAAAATAACAAATGTTAGGTGGGGATATGATGAAACTGGATCCCTCGTATATTCCCGCATGAAAATGTTACCAGATTTCACCGAGACCCAACCATACCAACCCTTGGTGTTTATTTTCTGTACAGTTGACTCAGTTGGAGTACTGGGATGCCTTCTGAGGCCACTCATGATTGTTTTAGATAGGACCGACCTTATTAAACACTCTTTCCCTTCCCCATTCTCCTGCAAATAAGACATTTTCAGAATTACATATTGAGTGATGCTTTCCACCATAAGGGATTCCCAAGGTCAATGAGTCATTCTATGCTTTCCTTTACCACAACTCTTTTTTTTTTCTTGCTTTTGTTTCTGGCCTTTCACCCTACATTGTACTGATTTCTTCACCTAAATGGCTGCTGCCTACTTTAATTTACCTATTAAAAAGTCTTGTTGAGTCCCTCATGTACCGGGTACTACTCTATTAGACACTGAAAATGGGTTTTGCCTGCTCCTTTATAAGCTGTGGACTGGTGAGGGTGGGCAATTATATGGGACAGTGGTATAACAAAAGCAAGTATAACGCAGTTACAGTACAGATCTTTCCCCTAGAAGCTCTATCTCCTATGGGAGTTCTGGTCCATAAAAGCTGTGTGACGGGCTAGGGAGGTGACTCAATGGATAACACAATTGCCTTGCAAGTGTGAGGACCAGATTCCACCTACCACACTCGTAAATGTCCAGCAGGCATGGCAAGGGCAAGCTGGCTATATAGACTAGCCAAATTGGTGAGCTGTGTTTTCAGAATGAAACACTTTCTCATTAAACAATGTGGGGAGTGACCCAGGAAGGCACCCAGTGGCAACCTCTGGCCTCCACTTGCACATTAACATGTAAATATGCACTACCACATATAGATAATACACATGCAAAAAAAAAAAAGGCTGTGTGACACAGGCAAAAAGTCAGTTTTTTAAATTGAATACAAAAAATCATAACTTGAGTTTGTTGTGAAGATGTAAAGCTCATAGACAGCTGATTCCTAGTAGATCTTTTTCCATGTATGATCACAGGCCTTTAAGCTTAACTTGGACTTGATTTTGATACCACATTCATTGCCTTCATCTCCCTAGGCTGTGTACCAAATCTAGGGACATATGCACACCAGAAATGCATGCTGCCACCGAGTTAGAGCCACAGCCTTCATGACAGTTGTGCTAAGTCACCCAGGATGACCTTGAACTTGAGACCCCAACTCACAATCCTGTGTCAGTGTTCCAAGTAGTTACAGGCCTGCCTAGTGAAAACGGTTTGTGAATTAAGACTGTTCCTTTGAAAGATAAGCAGGTTCCTCATCCCATCCGTGCTTTGGGCATCTGATAGCCTAGAGACTTAGACATCCCCAATATACTTACTTTCTTTGCTACAATTCAGGTATTTGGGAACATTCTTTTTCTGGATGCACTGTATTTTCCTCTGGTAAATGACAGTGTAGTCACCAATGCATTTCCCAAGGTTGTATGTGGGAAAGAGCAGCATAGCGTTGAGCAGGAAGGTTTTGGTGGTGTTAGACATGGTGATTGGTAATTCTAAAAGGGTGACAAGAACAGGCTATGTTAGGGAAAGAACCACCTCCATGATAAGAAGTCCCCTAGGAACAATCAAATCAAGCTCAGGGAACTGAAACCCACATGATTATCTTGCTAATAGGTTTTAGCATCGTTTATAGCTTGAGTTTGTACCGATGATTACAGAATTCTGGAAAGTCTTTTTGGTGAAGTAGAGCTACCTGTGGCTAGTATTTCCTCTATGAAAAGTATTTTAGCTAAGTACTTGATTTTTATAGTACATTTCCGATTTTCTACCTTTTCTGAAATCTGGTTTAGTAAATTGCACTTTAAGAAGTACAAGTGTTTGTGTTTGTTGGCCCAAGCTTGTGTATGAGGACATTTTTTCCTTCCTTCCTTCCTTCCTTCCTTCCTTCCTTCCTTCCTTCCTTCCTTCCTTCCTTCCTTCCTTCCTTCCTTCCTCCTCCTTCCCTCCCTCCCTTAGTTTATTTTTAGGATGTTTCCAATGGCACAGCAACTGTGGATACACCTGTTTACTGTTTCCTAATCCACTTGTCATTATATTTGTTTCTCAAGTCCTTCCAGCAACAGATGGCTCTGGGGGAGTGTATCTGCCCAGTATGTTCACTTTCTGTTCAGTTAATTTTTACTTCTTTTTGTCCGTAATTCTTCTTGCTTTGAATGTTATTCCTTTTGACGTTGTATGGCCATTAAATTTTAGCCTTCACAACATTAATAATTAGAACTAGACAGTTTTTCCAAGTAGCCATTTGGCTGCAGAGAGTGGCTTCAGCTCCCTAAGTAGTTCCTACTTCCTGTTACTCTTCCTTGGCTCATGTTTAAGTTCCCAGGAGTGTGTTCTTTTTCCATTACCTTCCGCTGCTGATCTGTAATGCAACAGCATAATGATGAAGGCATTTCCCCGTATGTGTTAGCCTGGACAGTGCACCATCTACTCAGCTTTTTAGATATCATGAAACAATGTGTTCATTAACTCACACTCAGTGAATGGTTTGCTCCGTAGGTACCATTTGTCAACTTCTCCCCCTGTCTTGTCCATCAGTCCAAAGAAAGGTGTAGAAAAATCTTCTTTTATGATAGTGTGTTTTTGCAGCTACTTGGAGTAGTTCTGGAAATTCTGAGTTTACTTCCTGATTATATTGTCAAGTAAATAAAATTTTAGAATTCTTAGCAATTTATGCTAAAGTGAATCTGTTATCACGTTGTAATCCTCTGTGTCTCCAATAATTTTAACATGAAAATACATTTGCTCATAATTCGTAACAGTTCAAGTTTTCATTTTCCATATACACATCTTTTGTGACTACTTACTTTGTGTATGTTAGTGTCTGAAACCGTGCTTCTTGTAAACAGCATGAACCTAGAACTTGGGCTGGGAGTATCCATTCTGCCAACCTTGTCATCTATCTAATGATCCTGCTTTGTCACTTAGCTCTAGTACTGGTGTTCTGGGCTAATAACTACTGTCCCATCGCTCTCTGTTTACTGTTTCCCACTTCGTTCTCCCCTCTCCGGTTGCTTCCTCCTTCTGGACTGGACACATTGTACTTTGCAAGTTAAACTTTAAAGTGTTGCTCTAGCGGTGACACTGGGCATTCAGAAACGTCCCTTTCTGGTTCAGCTTTGGGCTGTGGCTGTGGCTGTGGTATTCCTTTAGCCTCACTTGTTGGAGCCTGGACATTCTAAAGTTTTCAAATACTAATTCTTTGTCCTTTACAATTTCTTTCTAAACTTTATTTGGCTATATATTAGAACCTCTCTATCCTCCAATGATTTTAATTTTCATGCTCTTTGTTGTTTCTGTGTCATGGGTTAGCTTAAGTATATTTCTTTTGTGTTAATCTTTAACCTATTACTTCTCACTTTAACTATGGATGATATTTTAAAACTCTAATCTGCAGAAGCCGTTTTAGCTTTATTTTTAATTGACTTGAAGTAATTGTATATATTTATGGAATAATATATGTTATGATAGATGTACATACTGTGTAATGATCAAATAAGATAGAGTACTCCTCACATCAAATATTTTCATTTGTGGTGAGATTATTTAAAATAATCTCTTAAATATTTAATTACATATTATTATGAAGAATAATCACCTTGATGTGCAATATAACCCTAGAATGGATTCTTCCTGCCTAACCATACTTGAGTTTAATTATTTTCATTTAAAGGTTTTATTTGTAAATACTTTCCAAATCTATTTGTTTTGAGTATTTTATTATTTGTTTATACTCTGAGACTCTGTTACTGCGTACATTTTAAAGTATACACTATATATTTAGGTTTGAAGTATATTTAGGTTTGGTTCTTTTACTTCAGTATTTTCTTTGGGGGATGGACAGATGGCTCAGCAGGTAAGAGCACTGACTAATCTTGCAGAGGACCTGAGTTCAGTTCCCAGTACCCACATAGTGACTTACGGCCACCTGTATCTCCAGTTCTAGGAGTTTGATGCCCTTTTCTTGCCTCCAGAGACATCTGTATGCACATAGTATACACACAAACAAGCAGACACACATACACAAAAGTAAAAACAAATGAAAAATTTAAAATCTTATTTATATGGAGTTTAACTCTGAGATTATCAGGAAGCCAGGGAATTTGTATATGTTTGTTTATTTATTTGTTTATTTATCTATTTATTTATTTATTTATTTATTTATTTATTTATTTATTTATTGGTTTTTTCGAGACAGGGTTTCTCTGTGTAGCTTTGCGCCTTTCCTGGGGCTCACTTGGTAGCCCAGGCTGGCCTCAAACTCACAGAGATCCGCCTGCCTCTGCCTCCCGAGTGCTGGGATTAAAGGCGTGCGCCACCAACGCCTGGCTTGTATATGTTTTTATTACTCACCTGGGACCATAGTCATCTGAGATTATCTAAAACAAACTACCAATGTTTTTTGTTTTTTTTTTCTCTCACATAGTTACTATACTTTTAGAACAAAATGTATGCAAGTACTGACGAATTCTTAAGGAAAATACTTGTTTCTATATCTATCCAGGTCAAATAATCCTGAGTTTTCTGAAATTGGGTGTAAAAGGTCCATGTAACTACCAGCCTTGTGAGATTTGTCAAAAATGCCAAAAGTACACAGTGAAGAAAAAAAACAAAAACGTAGCATTTTCAACAAATGGTGCTAGGAAAAATGGATGTCTACATGTAGAAAAATGAAACTAGATACTTATCTCTCACCCTGCATTAAATCAATTCCAATGGTTCAGAGATCTCAATGTATACCTCAATCTCTGAAATTACTACAGAATCATTGAATCTAAACTATTGGAAGTGATAGAGAGGTTCTACTGAGGACCTGAAGCTCAGGTTCGGTCTTGGCTTTAATACAAGGATTCTGGGTAGCATGATCATAGAAACTCAAGAAAGATTATTGAGATATACCTAATACAGATGTATCCCAAACCCTAGAACTTAACTGTCTACTAATGTCCATCTCTTTGGGCCCCTTGCTGCTACTGATTTATTTATTGCCATCTCCAGGGAAGGGGACATTTTGTGAAGTGCTCACACTTACGGGATCCTATTATAGTATCTATCAAGATACTGAAAAAGCCAGAGACATAATTGAACGCGATAAGCTTCATGTAGGCAGAGGTGCTTTTAGAAAACAGGAAGCTCATCAGGTATGTGAGGGGAATGGCAGACCATCCAAACAGTGTGAGGATCAGCATTGTTTCCAGAATGTGGTAGTCTGTAACATAAATATCAATTTTGCAGTATTTGAACACAACCTGAAACAGAGGGGACAGAGACAAAAGTTAGGCCAGGGTCTCTCTGTCTCTCTTTCTCTCTCTGTCTCTCTCTGTCTCTCTCTCTCTCTCTCTCTCTCTCTCTCACACACACACACACACACACCCTAAGCTACAACACTCAAAAAAAGAAAAAAAAGAAAATTCCAAGACTTTCATTTTCTGCCTCTTTGCAATTAATAGCACCCACAGATTATGAGCGTGGGTTCAGGCCAGGTGCACATTCTGTTCACTAGAGGACATTCCAGCAAGCAGAATCATTACCATGGTAATTTCTTATTTAATTTTTCTCCTTAGAAGAGTTTCTCTAAAGATTCATACACAGATATTAGACACAAAGCAAAGGGTAACCAGGCTACCATCCACAACCCAGAGAAGCTAGGTAACAAGGAGGACCCTAAGAGAGACAGGCATGGAATGTCTAGGAAGGGGAAATAGATAAGATCTCTTGAGTAAATTGGGAGCATGGCGAGGGGTGGTAATGGAGGCAAGGGGAGGTGGCAGGAGAACACGTGGGAATGGGATGGTTGAGTTGAGAGAGGGACAGAGAGGGAGATCAATGAAAGAGATATCTTCATAGAGGGAGTCATTATGGGGTTAGGGAGAAACTTGATGCTAGGGAAATACCCAGTAATCCATAAGGATGGCTCCAGCTAAGATTCCAAACAGTAGTGGATAGGATCCCTGAACTGGACTTCCCCTGTAATCAGATTGATAACTACCCTAATTGTCATCATAGAACCTTCCTCCAGTAACTGATGAAAGCAGATGCAGAGACCCACAGCTAAGCACTGGGTGGAGCTTTCGGAGTCCAGTCGAAGAGAGGGAGGAGGGATTGTAGGAGCAAGGTGGAGGTGGGGTCAAGATCATGATGGGGAAACCCACAGAGACAGCTGTGACAGTTGGATCTCATGGACTCTGGACTGACAGCTGGGGAACCTGCATGGGACCGAACTAGGCCCTCTGAATGTGGTGACAGTTGTGTGGCTTGGGCAGTTTGTGGGGCCACTGGCAGTGGAACCAGGATTTACCCCTAGTGCATGAACTGGCTTTTTGGAGCCCATTTCCTATGGAGGGACACCTTGCTCAGCCTCTATACAGGGGGGAGGGGCTTGGTCCTTGATGTGCCAGACTTTGTTAACTCCCCATGGGATGCCTTACCCTCTCTGAGGAGTGGATGGGGGTGGGAGGAAGGTGGTGGGTGACTGGTGGTGGTGGGGCTGTAGTTGGTATGTAAAATGGAAAAAAACTTTTAAATAAAAAAAGAAACTAAAAAAAAAATTCATACTCAGAACCAGGAGACTCTCATACTAACGACGGCTACCAGCTTTCCTAGAAAACAGATGATTTCTCTAAACGTTTTCCTCATATTTCATCAGTTGCCTCTCGTTGATATCCCTTGCTTTTAATTTAGCTTTTGTAGTTCTAGTCTACTTCTCACATTCATTCCAGAACCTCCTTCTTTGTTACTTATAATTCACATGGAAAGCCAGAAAAGGAAGCATAAATTTAGAGAGACCTAAATTGAAATCTTGTTTGACTGAATCTTCTCCAAAGTCCTGGAAACCACCATTCTACACTCTGGTTCTCAGAATCTGACTGTTTTGTATATTTTGTAAAGTAGAATCACACAGTGTTTGGCTTTGGGTGGTTGTTGTATTTTGTATAAATATCTTCTGCCTTCATCTACAGTAACAGCAAATATGAGGAGCAACTTCTTTCTAAGGCTAACTGATGCTGCATTGTATGCAGATATCATATTCTCTTTATGCTTCTGCTGGTGGTCATAAGATCTCCTCCACATTTTGACTGCTGTGATTAGTATATAGTGAAAGTAGGAAGATGATGTATCTTTGAGATTCTGCTTCCATCTCTTACATCTACGACTGGGATGTTTAATTACAGGGTAGTACCATTGAATACCTTGAGAACGCTGCCAGGTTGTTCCTGGCAATATCCGTCTTTCTGATTATCACCAACAGGTGGAAAGTTTTCCAATTTTTCCAAAACTACTTACTTTGTCATATTTTTTTGTAATAGCTATACTAACAAATATTTGAACAAAGATTTAAGAAAAATTGATGGAGACTTAAAGCTAGGAAAGGTGGCAATAGTCTAGTTCAGAATACTGGGAGACAAAATTTAACACAGCTGGGTAGGATGAAGTATGAAGCACAGTAAGAAGCGTTCTACTTTGAACAGTTTTAGAACTCAACAAAAGGTTCAAAGGAAACACTGGGAAATCAGTTCACAGGATACACTTGTACTATGACAAAGGAAGGCTACTTCCTTTAATAAAGCACTTGAAAGTTATTTTCTTAGTCTACCTTAAGACTTTTGGATTACTTGTTTGTTTAGACAGGTTCTCGTGCACCCCAAGCTGACCTTGAACTAGGTATGTAGCTGAGGATGAACTTGAACTCCTAACCTTCACTTCTCCACCTCCCAAGTGTTGAGATTCCAGATCATCACCACCATTCCAGTGCTGAAATGTGCTTGATAAGATAATGAGCAAAGACGGTTTATTGGCATAGCTATGTTTATGAGAATGTCAGTTAGAAGAGGGATTTTTCTTGTGGAACCAAAGGAAAATAAACTCTCACAAACATTGTCTGGCACTCACCAGTAGTAGGCAGCAAGAAATGAAGAAGATGATGAAGTCAAACATGAGAGCAGAAAGCCAGTACACAAGAACAGGGACCCCACTCAGAAACTGCATGTGCTTTGCCTTGGTGGTTCTTTCAGTCACTGTCAGGAGGCAAAAGCCACTCACCAAAAGAGCCATGCCCAGCTGGATTTTTAAGGCAACCACCTTTCCTTCTAAACTCCTGTAGAAGAAACAAAAAGAAGATAAATCAGAGGATGCAGATTTCCCTCAATGGCTATTTTTATCACAGAAATATAATTGGATAGGGTGGGAAGAATGCATTTCAAGTGCAAAAGTAAAAACATGGAACAAAACATACCCTAGACTTTTCTTAGCCTGGGGGTCTGGCTGAGGTTTATTGGAGACCGTTATGGAAGCATCCGAACCAGAGAGTGACATGAAAAGAATGTTGTCTAAAACTGCCAGGGACAGAGATGGTGAATGGTAAGCTTCATTGTTGAACAGAACAGTAAGCTGTGTTCTATTTGCAGCCACCTCCATGGAAAGTGCAATAATACATGAATGGATGCATTCTTCATTTCCCTCCAAATATTTGAGTAGGTCACCTAGGGCGAAGATACAATACTGGTCAGTGGATCCAACATACAGATCACACTAATGTATGGCATCCAAGAACAAATAATTGCAGTTCTCACCACGTTAAATTTTGTCAAGATAATTATTTCAACATTTTGCTGTTATCCTTGGGACTTTATTCCATCATTAAATTCCAGGATTTCTCATTGTGTTTATTATAACCCAGACTACAATTTTGCTGAGAAAACACAGCCCTATGTAACTCCTTCAACTTACCTATCTTTAACAGATTGGTAAGAAATGCCACTCACATCACAGAGGTCACAAAACTCTGCTCTGATAAAATGGAAAAACTAGGTGAACAATCTTTAAAATCACCTTTTGAGAATAGGGCAGAGCTAGAAAGCAACAGCAGTTTTTGGTCCAGACCCTGAGAAGAATAAAAGCATGGAGGGGAGCCCGACAGTCTGCCCCTGCTGAGCGGTGGGGAAGCCCCATAAGCCTCCAGTACCCTGCCCTGCACAGTAGTGAGGAGGAGACAGACTAAGCTGGACAAATGTCATCCAACCCCAAATAAGGATGATGCCCACCCACATGGGTATCAGCTTGCAAATCATTTCACTGTGTCTTCTGATTGCAACACTGATCTATTCTGGAAATACCCTAATGGGCACACTTGGAAATGTGTTTTACCAGCTATGGGCAAATTCCAATCAAACTGACATCAGATTCACCACAAGGTGTGTGTAGACTCATTTGTAATAGCACTTCATTATCCTTATTATTTTCAAACTACTTGTCTTCTATTCCCCAATCTACTTCTTAACCCATTTTACAGGCTGGAATTACCTTGACATCCAAGAAATATAAACTTAACATTTAAAGAATTATGTACCCTGAGAAATAGAATCTATCTCAAGAATATAAGGCTGGCTCAATGTGTGAAAACAAATGCTATATATAATACCCATTGGCTAACCAAAATTACATACTCAAGTAAGTCTATGAAGAAAAAGTTTTAGGTACAGAAGAACTGGGTCATTTACATATTACTGGGAAAACTTCAGATGTCTTTCAATGAATGAATGGCTAAATAAACTGGTATGCCCATGTGAAAGAATAGTAAGTAGTTAGCCATTAAAGAGACAAATGTTGGACACACACAATTATCACAAAATCACACTAAGTGAAAATGCCCATTCCAAAATGTTATACACTGTGTGATTCCATTTTTATATCACTCTTGAAGTGATCAATCTACAGAAACAGAATAGAGACTAGTAGTTCCAGGGCTGAGGGCGGGACTAGACAGGAAGTTAGTGTGGTAGTGAGGGCAACAGGAAGGAAAAATGTGGTGGAAATGTTTTTATGGTAACTGTATTTCAATAGCCTGACTCCATTTTCATATTGTAGCTTTGCTAAAGGTTACCATCAGTGCACAATGCATCTCAATATTTTGTAAATCTACATAAACCACAAAATAAAATATTAGCAAAACAATACAGCTAAATGGTACTTATTCTGACTCTCTTCCACATATAAAGAGAGAATAAAATCTATGCAATCCACTTAGTGTATCTTTTGAATACATCCTCTTTCCTCTAGCCCTGGTATTCTTGTTCTGCTGCCTAGACTGCCACTGTAACGCCACAGCTGATTTGACTGTAGTTTCTCCCTTTTTCAATGTTTTCCCAATATTGCATATGAGAAGATGATGTTGATCTGTATGCTTGTTACGTGACAGGAACTGGGTTAGGAGCTAGAGATTCAGAGAAGGTTCTCACCTCCTCACAATTCCTGTTGAGAGGCAGATAACTAGTGCACGGTTGCCATTTGGTGTGATAAAGCCCACCAGTGAGCCATGCTTCTAAGTGAATGAAGGGGAGGCAGTTTTGTTCTGTCTAAGAAGGCAGGCAGTGCTTCCTAAGTTACTATGATGCTAGAATACTCTTCCAGAGCTCACATTCTCTCATTTTATGGTGCTGCATTGCTCCCAGAATTGACAGGAAATGAGTCTCAGTGCAAGGTATGACTTACTTATTGCATTACTATAAGTAACTGTGCAGCAAAGCCCCAGAAGTCTCCAAATCAACACGGGCTATTGCCACTGCCCTTGGTCACCCACTGTAAGGTCACAATAAGACCATATCACTGAAGATGCTACACATTTGTCTATAGGACAGAGAAAAATTAATCCCCAATGGACCAGGGAACCTTCCCTTGTTGGCTAGCCTTCATAGTGCTAGCAGGTGCTGTAGAGACTGATGAGGGGAAAAAAGACAATGGTCTAACCCAGCACTGCATGCTACAAACTGACCTATCAGGCAAGATATAACCACTGGTACAGTAGTGCCATGATTGTTATGGGTTTACTAGTCACTTTGTGATTGGATTTGAGATGTGCTCCACAGGAGGGAATTGTATGCATAGGACTGAATTACTGATCAAAAGCCCATGGAGTGGGAGGTCCAGATAAAATGTGCTGTTTTTATTTTTGCTAAATAGTCATACTGTCAAATTAATGTCTAAATATTTACGTTTATACCAATAGACCTGAGGTCACTCAGCCTTGACCAGAGAAGCTTCTTTTTGCAGTGGGCACCAGTTAAGGGGAAGATGCACAGCTGGTAATTTTGCTGAGAATAAGAGATTGCGTGCTCAAGCCTAAATATGGGACATCTATATTAACCCTCTAACCACAGCTCAGGGGATATCTCAGAAGAGGAGGCAGAAAGAGTGCAAATGTCAGAGGATGGGGAGGAGGAGTGCTATGAAACGCTGTCTTTTGGACATCATGTGGCTATTGCACCCATGGACTCACAGCAGCTGTGATCGCCTGCACAAGACCTTCACAAGATCAAGCCAGTCAGAATTCCAACATAGATGGGGTAGATGATCTCTACACCTCATTCTTTACTGAGGAGCTATTATCAATTAATAGTTTCTAGGGGACAGAAATTACTTTTTGAGTGTGTGACCACTGGTAGGCTTCCCATGGTCCAGTGGCTGGTCCCACGCATGCACATATGGGAAGCACTAATTGGTTTAGTAGGTTATAAAGAAAAATATTGTTGTGAGAGGAATATGTTGGGAAGATATGTGAGGAATTGGAGGGGGAAAATAGGTGGTTTATATTTTTGTATTTTGTTGTGCATCATTATGAAATTCTTAAGAATTAAAAAATGTTTAGTGTTGCTAAAGCATAGATCATTTCAAAAGAAAAGAACAGATCCAAAATTACCTAGAATCTGTTTTCCCACTAGAAAACATTTTTCTATTGTCTATGGCAAAGAAAGCAAGTTCTAAAGGATTTAATGTCAATTCTTTATCACAAACAGCAAATTCTTATATGCATTTTGAAATATAGGGACAATACAAAACTTAATAAAACATACTTATGAAAGGTCTGTGACTAAGATAATTAGAACAAAATTTAAAAACTGATGTGTCAATTTCTTAAGAGAAAGTTGGGTTGCGAAAGTATAAAGATATTTCTCTGTACTTGACTAAGTTTCAGCAAAGGAACAGATAATAACATTTCATTGAAGGCAGGTGATAATGGTGGCTCTATTATATTATTCTGTTGTGTTTCTACCCTTGTTCTTAATAAAATAATAGCATACTCAGTTATTTATTTGATGTTTTAATGTACAAAACATCCTTCAATCTAAACAATCTTTTCATGAATCACGATACTGCTTTCATCTGGTATCTTCTCTGTGTGGTTTTGGTTAACAGCTGCTTATTTCTCTCTCTCCCTTTCCCTGTCAACCTCTCCATGTGGGCCTCATGCATAGTATTCAAGTTCTATTCCACTGAACTAAATCCTAAGCCTTGTTTGAGTCTCACTGTGTAGCCAAGACTGGCCTTGAATTTGTGATTCTTCTTTCTCAGCCTCCAGGTAGAAGGGATAAGTGCAGTTCAACTATTATTGTGAATGAAAGGATTGCTCAAATTAAATGACAAGTATTCAGCAGAGCAAATGTAAAATTTATTGCTGTGCTTTTAGTAACTTGTTCTGACAGTCTTCAGGATTCTTGTTTTAGGTATAATTAATAGGTTTTCTACCTCCTCCCCCCATAATAAGTTTGTCCACCAACACAGTAAGCCAGATCAAGTCAAACTGAGAAGTATAACAGGTATATTGAGCAAAGCAACTCCCAGGCAGGTTCACTGGCCTCAAAGAATGAGGCCAGAGAAGTTGTGCCCTGAAGTAAAGCAGGGAGATTATATAGAGTGTAGGTGAGGGGTGATGATGTATCTGCCCAATTCTGGTCAAAAGCTGAGCCCTTAGGTGGATACTTGGGCGGCTGGTGGCATCAGGGGAGGAAGTTTCAATAGTTGCCAAGAATGCAGAACTGGGCTTTTGGCACCTTTCCTTTGTTTGGAGACTCTCTGGGCAGGTGAGGTTTGGAGAGAAAGAAATAGGAACAGGGCTTCTCAGACTGTGCAGAGGCAAGCTGGAGGTTCCAACTGAACAGTTATCACTGCAAAAAAACTGAAGTTCAGGACTGGAGGCCACAACTGTCTTTGATTGTGCCCAAAAAGTAAAACTGTGCCCAATTTCATAAAACTTGTACTTGGGCACCTCCTTTTATCTATCTATCTATCTATCTATCTATCTATCTATCTATCTATCTAT
>CABHPH010133844.1:1770-35104 GCA_902168325.1 Peromyscus nudipes | reverse complement strand
TATCTATCTATCTATCTATCTATCTATCTATCTATCTATCTATCTATCTATCTATCTAGTGTGTTTAACTAGAAAGAAACAGTAAATGCTCCCAGTCAAAGTGTAACCAATACCAATTAACTTTTGAGACCAGTAGTTTTAATAAGGACATTGCTATTGTTTAATTTTCTCTGTGGTATAATGGGTATCAGGAAAAGAATGGACCAAGTTAACATGTTATATTATGACCTTTCTTTGGAAGTGACCCAGGGACATCATTGAAAAGACAACTTTCTGTTTCTTTCTAAGTTAGTGTCACCTTGTACTTCCTTAAGTTTGTGGTTGCCAGGTTTTAGCATATTCTCAAGGTGTGTTAAGAGACTTGTCGTCAACTTAGATTTCCCAGAAGTAGAAAAAGGTACAATGGTTTGACCATATTCATCCAAATTCATTTGCCTTGTTTTCTGATGTTTATGACTAAGGTCATCAGACTTCAGGAGTAAGAGAGCAGAGATGACAAGTCCCAGTATCTGCACCAAAAGTATCTTCCAGTTTCGCCAATTGTACATCATCCTCTTTATGAGCATGGCGTGGAACTGCTGGCAGTAGAGGGAACACTAAGCAAAGAGGAGAGGAAGAGCATTACAGCAACCCTTAGACCTCGATACATCACTCACACTGAAATTCATTGACATTGATGCTCTGAATTTTTGTGGTGTGAAAGTTTTATGGCATAAATACACACAATTTAAGCACACACGGCTTATGTAAGTAAATAAGTTCTTGGAGGAGTCCCCAAACATACGATGTGGTGCCAGATAATATGATCATCCATTTAATCTAAGGCAAGGAACAACAAACCATGGCCTTTTTGTAAATAACTCTTTACTAGAATGCAGCCAAGCATATTGTTCCTATACCCTTGTGGCTGCTTCTTGTGCAATGATAATTGAGTGATGGTGACAGAGACCATGTAGTCTACAGAACTCTCAACATTTGTTATCTCTTTACATTGACTTGCCTGACTTCTGACATAGCATAGTATATAAAGCGCTTAAGTTTAATGTATATGTTACCAAAAATGGCAACAGGATGATTTTTCCTGACTGCTGGAAATCACTATGACCAGGATATGTTATAGATGCAAAAACCAGGAAGGAAATGCTTGGCAGCCCAAACGGGTTTTCATGGTGAGGCCCTCACTGATTTGGAAACAATCTCATATACAGAAACTACTCCTCTTGAAAGACTTAGAACTCCTAGTTGATAATCTGAAAAATCAGTCTTCCTAGTATGCTTATGCCAACTTGAAGGAGCAGATAAGTTTCTGGGTTTTCAATTTGGGAAAAAAAATAAGAAAACAAGAACTGCAGAATAATGGTAGTAAACAATGGATCTGTCTTTCTGGAGTCCATCCCTCTGCATTTAAACACTGATTAGGCTGGGGTCCCAACTGCTTCACACCATGTTGGTCCTGCAGTGGCTGAGAACTCTACATTCTTTTGGCTTATGCATTAATACAAAATGAAACTCTTGAATCCTAACTCTTGCTTCAGACACCTGTTTCTTTTTTTTATTGCTTATAGATTTTATTTATTTTCTCCATGCATAATGCCACAATGCATAATGTCACAGTGCATAATACCAAAATATGTACACATACACACACATATAGATGCATAGATAGATATAGATGCCATACATATATGTGTATGTATGTATGAGATAATTTATATAGACCTCTTTGATCAGATAGACATATTTACTTTTTCTGTAATGAAAAAATACAGATGTCCCACTTGCCCATAACTTCTACTTCAGTGAACAAGCTTTATATGCAATATCTGCTGTTTCTCTTCCGTGAATTCCCAAGGAATTCATTATATCTAATATATTTTTTATTTTATTTTATTTTATTTTACAATATAATTCAACTTTACATATCAGCCATAGATTCCCCCGTTCTCCCTCCTCCCATCCCGCCCCCCTCCCCCCCGGCCCACCCCCCATTTCCATCTCCTCCAGGGCAAAGACTCCCCCGAGGGTTGAGATCAACCTGGTGGACTCAGCCCAGGCAGGTCTAGTCCCCTCCTCCCAGGCTGAGCCAAGGGTCTCTACTAAGCCCCAGGTTTCAAACAGCCAATTCATGCACTGAGCACAGGACCCGGTCCAACTGCCTGGATGCCTCCTAAACAGATCAAGCCAATCAACTGTCTCACCCATTCAGAGGGCCTGATCCAGTTGGGGGCCCCTCAGCCATTGGTTCACAGTTCATGTGTTTCCATTCGTTTGGCCACTTGTCCCTGTATTCCATCCATCCCTGGTCCAAACAACTCTTGTTCACATAAACCCTCCTCCTTCTCGCCAATTGGACTCCCGGAGCTCCACCCGGGGCCTGACTGTGGATATCTGCATCTAGTTCCCTCAGTCACTGGATGGGGTTTCTAGCATGACAATTAGGGTGTTTGGTCATCCTATCACCAGGGTAGGTCAGATCGGGCTATTTCTCGACTATTGCCAGCAGTCTATTATGGGGGCATCTTTGTGGATTTCTGTGGGCCTCTCCAGCACTTTGTTTCTTCCTATTCTCATGTGGTCTTCATTTACCATGAACATTCCTTGCAGACACCTGTTTCTTAGCAAAGGTTCTTACCCCAGTGTTAAACACGGTGGGCGGGTCTTCACTCTGGGTGGGAAAGCCTCCTCTCGTGCTGCTTGGGACACCCTTATTTTTGTTCTCTTTGCTTCCCACTGGGGGAGACTGAGTAGCTTGGATATCTTGCATGTGACTGACCCTATATTAAAAAACAAACAAAGCTTGTCATTTCAACTTATCTCACTATCTCTTGCTTGAAGAATGTGAGTTGCAACCCCTGACTCCAAAGGCCTCTTGGGTTATTGTTTAATGGTGACCCAGTAAGTAGAGTGATGTTAGTTCCCAAACACCAGTACACCTCCAACCCTTGTCATGCTTAAATTTCTAACGTGTACAATCTCCAAGTTAGTCAAGGGTCTTTCCCTCCGAGGATTTTCTCTTTTCCTGTATACACTTACTAACCTAAGGAAGACTTCTTCCATGGTAGTGATAGAGACGCCAAAACTAGAAATGCCAAGTCTCTCTTGATTCTCTTCCAGAGCAGTAAAGAGAGCTTCAAACCTCAAGTAGGAGAAGAAAACAGGCTTGGACTAAAGGAGATGATTTTTATACTTAATTCTTTTTATTTAAAAGTGATATCCCCTCACCAACACTTCAATGCTTATTATAAATTCATGCTTCTATTCTGTTAATTCAGAAAGGTGAGACAAACAGAAAAACCAAGACGACAACAACCATCATAGTAGATTGTTTTCCATGATACTTTATTCTTGGCTACATATAATTTTGATTTTCTGATGAAACTATTAAGATACTCTATGAGGAGCTTGACAGTTGATGGCTGACAGTCAAAGGAGAGTCACTATTCTTTGGAGGCATGGCCACTGTAAGGTTGTACACGGATCACACACTGTTGGATCACACACCAGCTTGGCCACTGTAAGGTTGTACATGGATCACACACTGTTGGATCACACACCAGCTGCCTATTCCTGGTGGATTTTTGTCATCTTTACTACAAAAGCCACCATTTAAACTGTTCTAGTTATTTTTCATTATATTTTTGAGACAGTGTCTCACTTTATGGCTCATGTTGGCAACAAACTCATAATCCTGTTTCATGTCTCATTCTAGGATTGCAGATATGTATCACCGTACCTAGTTTTGAAGGCTGTTATTATGGGGAGTGGTGGAGTTTGTATGCATGCTCTGAGATTGAATTTAGAGCCTTGTTCATGCTAGCAAAGCACTTTACCACTAGCCTTTCATTATCTTAGTACTTTTCTTCACTTCATGTACTAGTAGTCACATTTACAACAAAACACTCAGTATCACTAGTTAACCCTGGGAAGCTATAATAAGCAGGTGGCATCTGTCTCTTCAGTGCAAGTGGCCGCTATGACAGAAGTTTTGACTCCTTAAATAAACACTATTTGCTAAGCCAGAAGAAACAAGGAAAAACAATTATTTCTGAGTGTTTAAAAACCAACTGGTTAGCATTCTCTGTAGCCATACCTCTGAGTATATTCTTGGGGCAGAATAAAAGATAACTCATTTCCAACATTAGTCTTCAGAGTGGCTGTTGATGCATAGTCATGGATCAGTTTTGAGATTTCATCAGTGTCACAGTGAGGTTCCTTCACCATGACTATGTGGTATCCAATACCTGAGAAAACACACATTCAGAAAAGCAAATTGAATGGTTTTTGCACTTCCCATATTCTCATGAGGCCATACCTGCTTTCTGTGGTTTGGATAAACTAGAAGAAGATAGAGTATGTCACAAGTTATTTGACTACAACTCTAAGAAGCACAGCATTGCTTCTTAGTCATAATTAATGATATAATTGTAAATAGGCCTACAAGGGATTAATGATGTTCTAGATTATAAAACCAGATAGAGCATAGATAACATTAAAAGCTACCTGATCTCTCTTTCTACTGATGCTGAAATTAGAGAAATCAAGATTAATATTCATTAAACAGATGATTCCTGGGTCCATGTTATACATCAGAAACTACATAAATTGAATGACATTTATTTCCTTCGGAGATTTTTCACAGCGGAGAAATCTTTGCTGAATATTCTGTTTACACTCTGTCATCATCTCCTCCCCACCACCCTGCACCTCCTCCTTTTTCTCCTCTCACTCTTCCACTTTAGACTCCTCTTCTTTCTCCTCCTTCTTCACAGGTCTTCCTAAAGGTGTGGGAAATTCCTCCATGGTACTCTAGGATCTGCGATCCTAGCAATGACATTCTGGTACCCTAGGCTTGGACAGCAGAACTAAGGAAAGTATCTCTTGGGTATCTGGGCCCATCACCTGACAAGAGTCCTTTGAGAAAGGAAGGGGGAAGGGAGGAAGAGAGGAAGGAGAGAGGGAGCACAAGAGAGCAAGTGAGCAGCAGGGTACTGAAGAAATTAATGAGGGGGATAAGGAAATCAAAGAGGATATGCCAGAGTCAGAAGGCCTGTGATTGGGTCACAGCCTGAAGGGAGCATCATCTTCCCATATGTATGTCTCAAGCTCTCTTAACAGTAACATTCTGTTTCCTTCCTAAAACATTTGAAGACAATGATGAGCAGAATCCAACCAAAGCTGTACCACATTGCAGGATTGCCCAAATATAGATTCTATTGACTTTGTCTTTCATAAACATGCCTGACAAAGATAAGGTTATATGCTTCTTTGAGATAAATATTACATACTTTTGTTTCTACTGTCATTTTGTTCATAAAAATTATAAACTATGCCAATAAATAAGCAAGCATATATAATAAACCTAATACTATATATTATGCGAAGTTAGAAGTAGAGATTGGCCTAGATGTAGAAATTACAGGATAAAGACTGATAAATATATTAACCAATCTACTAGAAATAGGAAAACAAGGTGTTGTGTCAATCAGACATTTTTCAGGCTGATGAAAACTATAAAAGAAAGCCAATGGGAACAGCAGAAAAGTACAAATAAAGGGGTCACTTAACAGTCTCAGTGGCAGAGTAGAGAGAGGAAAAGAATCAATAACCCTGAAAAGAAGATCACTAAAAGTGATCCAAACGGGAATTCAAAATGTTAAGTGTAAAAGAACAGAGAAGACCACAAGTGGAAAATCACAGTTATCATGAAGTAGAAAATAATTGGAGAATTTAACATGTCCTTGTAAAATTCCATCCTGAAAAATCAATCAAAATGCTTTCAAACAAAAATTATATATCCATTGAAAACATAAGAAATGAGGATGAGTTTAGTTCATGGCCCCGATGATGTCAGTGTGTCCTAACAGAACTTCCACTGTGACCATCAGAAAGAAATGGGCAAATGTGAATGCACAGCTTCAGTCGGCAGACAAGAGGTGGCTGTGGGTGTCCACGCCTGTGAGATGAAGATGAGATGAGATGTGTGATCATACCACTTTTGCTTTGAGGTGCAGCAAAGGGGAATACCAACAGCTTCCAGTGCCACATCTGAATCGAGAAGTTGGAAGTCAGAGTGAGGGAAGACTCAGACTACAGCTACAAGTTGTGAAGATGATTTGAGTGCAGAGCTCTGCAGCAAAATAACACTGAAACCAGAACTAGAGAGACGTGCATGTGTGGGAACCTGAGTTTGAATCCCTGGCACCAACATAAACATCCAGTATGTCGAGCATGCCTATAACCCCAGAATGGAAGGGTGAAGACAGGTAGATCCTGGTGCCTATAACCCCAGAGTTGGAGGGTGAAGACAGGCAGATCCTGGGAGATCATTATGTGATTCTGGTTCAATGAGAGACCCTGTCTCAGGAATAAGGCAGAGAACAATAGAGGAAGACACCCAATGTCTTCCTCTGGTCTCTATGTGTGAGCACATGAGAATGCACACCAACACACACACAGCACATACACACACACAAACAAACATTAAAAGAAGTAATCACAGAAACCTTATAAGGGTGTCTCTGTTAGTCTTTGCTGAGTGACAGGGTATATAAACACCAAGAGGAATTCTATGTGATTGGATTTACATTTTTATCCCTTTATCACCTCACAAAAGACTAGAGCTCACATAGCTAAACCAAAGTGGAGAACTAGTGATGATCACCCAGGATATTTAATGAAGACTCCATGGGGTTCATGCATTGGCAGTAGAACTGAAATATACTTAGTGGATGGTATCCTAGACACACATTAGAAAAAGTAAAAAGTGCATCTTGATGAACAAAATGCTCCAACGGGATGTTGGAAGAGAGCACAAAATTCTTGAAAGACATATCCTCAACAAAAGTCTACATATTCAACAACACAGAATATAAGCTTTAGCAACCAGTCAAAAGGTTCTGGGTATCTAAGTAGCATGAAATGATGCTTAGCCAGGGAAAAAAACAAATAGAGGTGGACCCAGAAACTAAGGCATAGCAGGTAAGCAAAACCTGAGAGTTCACCAGCGTCAGGCATGTCTAGAGAGAAATCTCACAGGTCTTCATAGTGAAATAAGAGAAGCTTCACAGAAGACAGAAGTAGGGTGCGCTGTAACACAGCAGAATGCCCATTCTTCTGTGACCATGGGACCGTTTCCAGAATAGAACACAGAACCACAAATCAAGTATAGATTTTAAAAGATAGACAAAGTATCTTTTCAGACAAAAACAGGGTGAAGTTATAAATCAGTAACAGAAAAAGGCTTGGGACTTCAGAATTGTGAGGGAATTAAACAGCATACACCAAAGAGCCAAAAAAAGAAAAAAAAAGAAAAAAAGAAAGAAAGAAAAAAGAAAATCACCAGGGAAATTAGAAAGTTATCTATACCCCTCTGATTTCTATTTCTATAGCTCTGTAGCAACTCACAATCTCACTGATGGACAATTGCATTAGATCATATTTATCTAGAAATCATATGAGAGAAATGAGTGTCAGCACCGGACAATACAAAAAACACAGAAATGGGAGATAATTTTGAAGAAAATAGAACCACCATTCAAAGGACTTACAGCTGAATGTTAGTTGAATACAGCATAGGGATCACTCAAGTTTTGACTATATATACAAAATCAATGGGAATTAGGTTAAAAGAATATCATTAAGGCAACAACAAACACCCTAAGAATCATCAAAGGAAATGGACCATATTGTCTTTTCAGGAAGACGGAAGAGCCGCAGCACCGCAAGGTTCCCTGGACCATGATTGCAATGCGATCGCCCAGCACATCAGCTTCGTCCATGTAGTGGGTGGTCAGCAGGATGATACGGTCCTGTTTATAGGCTTGAAGGAGATCCCAGACGGCCCTCCTTGAGGCTGGGTCCATGCCGGCTGTTGGTTCATCAAGTATCACCACCTAGAGACAGAACAATTCTATGACTATGTAAAAATGCACTGGTCCGGATGTTGGCTCGTCAAGTATCACCACCTAGAGGCAGAACAATTCTATGACTATGTAAAAATGCACTGGTTCCACAGTGTCCTGCCACTGCTGGGCTTGTTCTTCTTTTGATTTTTAAGCCAAATGTTCAACTGAGCAAAGGTGGTAAGTTTACCTAAAACTAGGACTTCTGTACTAAAACCAAACCCATGGTCATTTTATACCAATGAGGTTGACAATGTGAATTCCATCTGAGCTTCTTTCAGTGTTAAAATCTATGTCAGCTTTCAGATTTGTGTCACTGGATATTTAAACCAGCCACAGTACAGAATTAGTTTGTCCCCTTTACCTTGGAGTCCCCTATCAGTGCTATAATGACGGCGAGTTTGCGCTTCATTCCTCCACTCAGTGACTTCGAAAATGTGTCATGTTTTTCCAGCAGGTTAAAAGCTGACAGCATGTTGTTAGTTTCCTCAAGATACGCCTTTTGAGGTACCCCTTTTACCTAAAAGAAGGAGGTAGAGCTTGTATAGCACTTTCAACTTTAGTCTTAGAAGTTTCTTTAAAAAATCATTTTCTGTTTTTGAGAATCGTATATGTGTATATAATGTATTTTGATCAATCTCTCCCTCCCCTTCTGACTCCTCTCAGCACTCCCTACCATGTTTCCCTCCCAACTGCACATTGACTTTCATAACCCACTGAGTGAAATCAGTGCTGTCTGTCTATGGATGCATGTGGGGCTGTCGACTGGAGCATGAGTCACCTACCAGCAGCCACCTTCCCTATTCAGCAGCAATCAACTGCCAAATCTCCTCATCCAGAGGCGGGGCTTTGTGAGTCCCTCTACAGTCTATGCTGGAGTCTTGACTGGCTCTATCTTGTGCGGGCAAGCACAGCTGCTCTGGGTTCCTGAGCATAGCTGTACTGAAAGTAAGGTTTCACTCCAGTCCTCCTGACCTCTGGATCTTACAAATATCTCACAGTAGCTCCTTCCTTACATCAACTCCAGAGTCGTTTATCCCCCTTTCCATTCCTTAAGTTTAGAGGAAAATTCATCTAAAATCATTTCTTGAACTTTATGAGAATAAGAATATTGGCAGTTGGTGATCTGAATGAATGAGGAGGAAAAGAAGAGACATCCTTGGCTCACCCTACAGTAGAAATAAAGGTGTTCTGATACTGTCAAGTGATCAAACAACAGGTTCTGCTGAGGACACAAGCCCAAGGATTTCCTGATTTGTGCCATATTCTGTGAGATGTCATATCCGTACACATAGACCTCTCCTCTGGTTGGGGTATAGAGACCTGGAATCAGGCGGATTATCAAACAGAACAGCTTTTGTGAGAAAACATGCTCATTAGCAACTTGGCCAAAAATCTATACATGGTTTGTTCACTAATGTCGTAGATTACAAAAAAAATATTCGTTGACCACTTTTGGGATCATATTAGAAATAGTTTACAGCATTTTTCCTGTTTATCTGAATATTGTGGTTTTTTTTATTATTTAGTGGAGAAGGGATAATCACTTGGCATGATAAAAGCATGAAAGTGTAACATGGGGACAGTCTAGTACCACCACCAGCCACTTGTCAACAGTTACTATTTATAGTATAGCCTGTTCACGGCAATAGATTCAGGCACACACCTTTTAAACTGGAAAACCCACACCATAAAACTGTTATCCTTGAAGAACTTAAATTTTGCTTGGAATAAAGAAGTACACAGTCACCTAAAAAAATTTCAAAATGGTTCAGATGGTAATACAGTCTTAGGCAGCTCCTGCAATGTGGAGTGTTGGGTGTTACTCTGTGAAGTAGCTATTTGTGGTTTTCATTTAGATGGCTTTCTTGGGTTGTCTCTTTCTTTTCTCAATTAAGCTTCCCTGATCCATTGGGGATTATGCCTGGCAGTTAGACTCAGTTATGGATTGATCTTCTGTCCTTTGCCATAATACACTGGGGCCCATTCTGCTTTGCAGTTGGATGGTGGGACGTTTTTAAAGCAAGTCTTCGAGGTTGTTCTGACCCTCGCAGGACTCCTGCCAGCGATCTTGATTCTTAGCTTCCTAAGGACCATCTGCTCTGTTGTTTGTCTACCTTGTTTCTCTCAGTTTTCAGACACTGCAAATGGTTTGGTCTTTTGTTTTTCTTCTAGCTTTGTCAGCTTCACTGGAGCACTTGATGTGGTTGGCCTTGTGGGCCAAAAGCTGAATATTGTTTTTATCTAAGTATTTGATAGCTTCAAAAGGAAAATGTATATATAAAAATGTTGAGATTGTTTCTTACATATATCAATGGTTTCACCATATTTGATGCTCTTGAATTCTTCTTAAAAATCCAAGTTTCAGTCTAGAATCATTTTCTTCCTGCCTGAACATTTCACACTTCTTAGTTCTCTCTACCCCTTTCCCTGGGCAGCCTAGGAGCTGATGTACCAGCTCATAGTGGGCTATAAACAATGTGTGCTTGGCTGTTGTCAGGCTGCTGCTTTCCAAAAACAGGAACTGGAGCCTGGTCATTAAGTCCTCAGCATTCTTCCCGCTGTCCTGTCTACTGGCTCCATCAATGGCTGCAGGAGTGGTGTGGAAGCCTCTAAATGCACATGTGTCTGCTGCCTTTTCAAATCTTTCAGGTTGGGCTTTGAGGATTTTGGTGCTCTGTTCTTAGACACATACGCACTAAGAAACATAACTGTCTTCTTCATGATCTTTTAGTCATTATGTAATCCTCCCAGAACACTTTTACATTTTTATATTATTTACAAACACTAACTTTTATATTTTTATATTGTTTACAAAGTGGACTATTACACTATATCATGACAGTTTTGTTGCATTAACCCCAGTGTCTGGGTAAGAAATGCCTTCTTGATAGAGCTGAACACCGACCTGAGAGGATGGACATAGTGGTGGACTTTCCTGCCCCGTTGTGACCTAGAAGAACAGTGATCTGTCCCTCATATATGTTCAAAGATAAGTCCTCAATGGCTATCTTGGTGGTGTTATTCTCTTGGAATACCTGTTGGTGGAAGCCCATAAATGTTAGGTATGCAGCCTTCATAGCAGTTGAGAAGAACAAGTACACACAGCAACTCTTTACATAGAAGAAAAAGACTACACATTAATATAATGGGAAATAGAGTGTAGTAAGGAGGAACAGCAAAGACGGAAGATCTATTTGAAGAAACAAGGTGAGTTTTAGAATTTCACAGTAGGGGTGCAGTCTTTCCATGGTCAATCCCATCCCTCCCTTCGTTGTTTCAGTTACCACCTTGAAGCTGGCAATGCCACAGTCTTCTTCAGTCAGTCTTTATTTTGGAAACAGAGGAAATGGCTCAGTGGGCAAAAGCACTTGCCATACAAGTATAAGGATCTGAGTTCAAATCCCCAGAACCCACATAAAAGCCAGATACATCCTTGGTCCCACCACGGACATGGGAGGCAGAAACAGGTGAATTCTTGGAAGCTAGTGGGCCACTTTATCTGGCATGTACAGTCAAAGAACAACAAAGACTATATTACGGTTTACTAATATCCATAAAAAAAGTTTATCAAAATGTTTGGGGTTCTGCAGAAGTCTAGGGAAAAAGCTGAATTTTGCACCTAGGTTGAAAAAAGCAAAATAGAGACGTCTTGTAAAATAGTGAAGCTGGGAAAGGTCTATAAGAGCCTTTTATAACACTCTCTACCCTCCTGAGTCTTTTGCAGCTGTAGAGTTAGGAGCTCAGATCTCAAGTTTATGCAGATCCTTGAGAAGGAAGGAAATATCAGAGAACATGAACCACCTGAGCTGCACGCCTGCAGAAAATCCAGCAAAACTGACAGATCAAGTGTCGCCTCCACCCTCCCCCAACAAACACCCAGGCCAAAGAGATCACAAGTAGATGAATGGAAAGCATCAGTGAACAGAAATTAATGTTTACCCACTCAAGCCACAAAGCTCCATTAGATACACTTTAAAATGGCAGCACATATAGACAACATGGCACAGGTCAGAGGGAATCTGATTATCTTCTAGTAGAAAGATCCACTGTTTACTAAGTACTGTACAGATACCATTTTTATCTTTCTCTGGAGAAGTAAATGCAATGGCTATGAACTCTTATTAGCATGAATAAATAAAAATTGGTGAATATTTGTGTATTTCTCATATTGAAGGTTTACAGTGAATGCAAAGTAAATCCCAGCTTCATTAGGAAGGGAGGTCATGAAAGAATACCTTGTGCAGGTGTTTGATCTGGATGCCTGGAATTAAGTCAGCTGGTTCGGCTTCAAAATACTTGCTTTGAATTGTCTCATGAAATTGGGTGATTTCAGGATTTGTTTGAGGTGTGTCTCCAAACCAGTAGGAGCGCTAAGAAGGAATAGAACTGATGTAACTGGTGGCATGGAAAAGAAAACACTAGAAAATACATTGACCCAACAGCGTTTGCACTGAGCTGGGCTGCATACAGTTCTTGTTATCAGATTTTAGAACAAGCTGGCTATAGACTCCCCATGTCCCCCTCCAGGGTCTAGCCTGGTAAGTACCCCCTACAAGCAGATTCTATTTTTTTCCCTTAACCCATCAGACTTATCCCAGTTCCCACAGCAAGTCCTAGTCTGGCCTCCCACACCCGTGCAACATGGGACCTCAAGACCCCCCACAGGGTCCCACATCCCATACCACTGCCTAGTCAGCTCCGCCTGGGCTTTAGCCAACTTCCTAGGCTTCTGCCAGGACCTAGCCTGGAAAGTACCTCTGACCCCATCATCCACACCTTTTCCTTAATCCCACCAGATTTAGCCTGGTTCTCACAACCTGTGTATCAGCTTAGTCTGGCCTTCTATTGCCTCACTTTGAAGGAGCGTAGGCTTGAGTCAGAATCATCCCCACCCAGCTGCAAACCACAGGACTGTCTCACATAACATCTGACCTTTCCACTCAGACCTATCTATCCTCACAGTCTGGCTTCAATCAGGAAACACATGAATACCAGGACAGTCCCCTCTGTCCACTTGACTTTATTCTACCCAAGACATTCCCAACCCCTAGTCCCAACCCAACCCACTCCCACATCTTTTTGTCTTCCCTAGCCTGTTGTGTCTGTAACAAGTTTAGAACTAAAAGGAAAGCCTTGTGAGTAGAATGAGGCAAGCAGAAGACAGAACATCAGGTCTCAAAGATAAAATAGAGGATCAAGACCAAATAAGGAACAAGAAAATTTAACCCCCCAAAAAATATGAAAAGAAACACATGGGAAATGTGGGACACCATGAAAAGGCCAAACCTTCAAATCATAGGAGGAGATGAAGGAGAAGCATTTCAAGTCAATGGCATAGACCAGAACCTTAAAAAGATCACAGAAGAAGACTTTCCCAAACCAAGGAAAGACACACCCATATGGATACAAGAAGCACACAGGACACCAAATAGACAATAAAAGGAAATCCCCATGGCATATCATAGTTAAAACACTAAGTATATATTACAAAGAAAACATATTGAAAGTTGCATTCCAGTCACATATAAAGAAATATCAATAAGAATAATAGTTGATTTCTCAATGGAAACTTTGAAAGCCAGAAGAGCTCAGAGCAATTCATTCCAACTCCTAAAAGACTATGACAGCCAACATATACCCTGCAGAGCTCACTGCCATGTTTGAAGGAGAAAAACTTTCTACAACATAAGGAACCTGAAAAAAATCTATATCCAGCAAACCAAAACTAATAAATGCCATGGACCATGTCATACATGCAGCAGATGGCAATTAATAGTCAAAGGAGTCAACACACTAGGTTCTCTGATGGGGAAGCAAGGCTTATGGGGCCACAGACTCTGGAATATCATTTGCTTCTGTCTGTAATTTCACTTGTGCAAAACAGTTATGGGAATCTCCCCACTACCTGTACTGTAATGTGTCTATCTCATGATTATATCTCAACCTTATGGGCATTTATATCTGTGGACTGTCTAGAAGATGACTGACTCCTCATTAAGCTGTATTGTCCATTTGGTCTATAATGTTAGCTTACACAGAGTTTGATGAATAAATAGGAATACAAAGAATTACTACACAAGTCAGGAATTATATATTCCTGAGAACTGTTTAATATCATAGCTTAGGTTGACATAAGAAAATAGTTGCATCTTCCCAGCTCTAAGGCAACTGTATACTATTAGCTGATTTAATGCTTCAAAGTAACTTTAGATTAAGACCAAGTGCCTTGCTAATGGGTTTTTAGATTAAACACTCCCTATCTTAGTTCACAAGGACATACTGAGCTATCTGGCTAGGTTGTAAATACAAAAAAAAAAAAAAGCCCAATTATTGCTAGCTGGCAAATGATCTAGTCCTTGCACCCATTCCTGACCTTAATTTGTGAAAATATATTCTGACTAGTCAAGGCTACAGATAACTTGACTCTAATGAGGACTGCAGGTATTCTTAGACAATCAGAAGTTACATGCAGAATAGGAAGATATATTTCAAGATTTAAAACACTTTTTATGTCTCTGTGACTTGGAAAATGCCAAGTGGGCTTATATTAGGGGATTTAAGATAAACCCGAGTTCTAACCAAAGCATTTACAACACAGCTCTCTTTTTGTAAACACTTCGAGAAAGCCCAGCATTTCTGTTAATCACAAAATGTTAGTTTAAAATGTTACTACATTTAGAAATATAGTATGTATACACAAATTCCTTATTTTTCTTAGACTTCTCAATAGCTTAGTTTTATAAAGCTATCTCTCTAAATAGATAACAATAACTAGATCTTTCTTTGTAGCTGCAGCTACACTTTACAGCCAATTAAGAAGTTGAGATTTATGACTTGTATGTTATCAGGATGGCTCTGTCCCTTATCGTTTACTGAAATTTGACCTTACAGTGTAGTTCCTATATTCAACATGAAAGTTTCTGTTGAGTATATACAGCTGTAAGAACAAAAAGAGGAAGGAGCCAACATGAGAAAACGGACAGGGAAGCTAACATGAGAAAAGAGAGCAACATGAGAGAATAAAGAAAGTTACCATCAGAACGAGTGTGTTCCTTTCCTAAAACCCTCAGATAGAAAAAGTTCCTGAAGCCCCACTACTCTGCAGCATTCTCTCTACAACCCTGTAGCAGCCTGGGTGCTGCTCTTACAGACTGCATTAAAGAAGCAATATTTTTGGCTGAAGAGAAAAATGTGCATAGCAGAGAGAATGTGGAAAGACATATGAGGTCATAATTACTAAAACATGAAGGGCCAGTGTGAAGACAAACAAAGCCAAAACTCAACAACACAATGATCACAATTAACACACACATTTCAGTAATAATTTTAAATATCATTGACCTCAATTCCCCAATCAAAAGACCCAGACTGACTGAGTGGACCCAGAACAAAAGCCAGCTATCTGCTGCCTACAAGAAACATATCTTAGTCTTAAAGAGAGGCACCGCTTTAAAGTAAAAGGATGGACAAAAGGACAAAAGTAACCCAATGAAAGAGGACCAAGAAGCAAGCAGGTGCCACTATCCTAATATCTGAAACCATAGACTTTAAATTAGAATTAATTAGAAAAGATTTTTAAAAGGACACTTCATTCTAATCAAGGACCAGCCAACCAAGAAGACATTATTATCTGACATATTGGCACCGAACTCAGTGTGCCCAATTTCGTTAAAAAAAAAAAATCTATCATTGGATTTAAAGACACAGATTAACATCAATCAATTAATAAAAGGTGATTTTGATATATCACTTTGTCCAATAGACAGGTCACCTGGACAAAAATAAACAGAGTAATCAGAATGAATCAACATCACACATCAAATGGACTTAACAGAGATCTGCAGTTATTCTATTCAAACACCAAAGAATTCACATTCAACTCTGCAGCACATGGAAGCTTTTCAAAAGTAGATCACATCTTGGAACAAAAAAAAATCTTTTCAAATTCAAAATGATTGAAATTGCTCCTTGTGTCCTATCTGACCTCAATCAAATAAAACTTAAAATTGATGGCAAAATCCTCTAGTAAATACACAAACTCAAGGACATTAAACAACTATTACTAAATGATGAATGGGGGTCAAAGGAGAAAAAAAAACAGAAAGAAATAAAAAACTTCCTGCAATTAAATTACCATGAAGATCTACAGAATAAAGGACAGCAAGTACTAGAAGGGATGCAGGAGGAAAAGGGATCCTCATTCACTGTTGGTGCAACTTCAAACTGCTGCAGCCACTGTGAAAACCGGTGTGGAGAATTCTCAAAAACCTAAGAAATCTTCCATATGATACAGCTATACCAATCTTTGGCATATGCCCAAAGGACTCAACATTCTACTCTGAAGATACTTGCTCAGCCATGTTCATAGCTGTTCTATTCACAATAGGTAGGAAATGGAGACAACCTAAAATACCTACAATTTATTAAGGGGTAGTGAAAATGTGGTGCATATACACCATAAAATACTATTCAGCTGTAAGGAAAAATTAAATCATGAACTTTGCAGATAAATGGATGGACTTAGGAAAGATCATATTGAGTGAGGTAACCCAGACCCAAAAGTCCTATATTCTCTCTTATCAGAGGCTCCTGGTTTCAAATCTTCAGATGTAAACACTTAACATAGCCTGTAGTAACTGCAGAAACCAGGAAAGTAGAATGGAACTGTTGCAAAGGGGAGTTGGGGAGCAATAGAGAGGGGAATAGCAGGGTACAAGTGATCTTATCAGTGAAATGGGAAAGGGGGGCTTGGTAGGGAAGGGGAGGAGATGATTATACAAGGTGGGAGGAGCATAAAGAGGAGTAGCAGGATATAAGTGCTCTGACAGGGGAAATGGGAAAAGCATGGGCACTTTATGCAAGGGGAGGGAAGTAAATACAGAAGAAGGAGGGAATTGGGTTAAATAATAATAAGAATGCCTGAAAGAGCCACAAGTATTAATTATTTACCAAAAAAATCCCACAATAGACATAACTCCATGTATAAATATACATGTACAGTTTTAGTGAATTTTTCTCATCTGGGCTACTGGTTCTCTCTCCAAGAGGAAAAGAACACCTATAAGAAATCCCAATACCAGACATGAGAAGCTGCCTTTGAGTTGTTAACCAGAGCTGTCCAAGAGACTCCCAAAACATATAGCTTGTTGCTGTTGCCCTTGGTCACCTCCCAGAGGTAGAAGGTAAATCCTTATTGCTGAAGACACCATGTGTTTCAAACACAGGACCCAGAGTCCCCTGAGCTGGAACAGACCTGTCTGCTTCCTCCCTGAGGACCAGCTTTTGTGATACCAGAAAGCACCACGCAAGCTTCCAAAGGAGGCAGGCAACCAACAGTCCCACCCAGCCTATAAATCAAATCAATAACCAGCCTGGCATGATAACCCTAATGGTGTAGTAGTGGTGTATCTACCTTGGTGGTAACCAACAACTCTCTTGGTCTTATGACTGGCTCAAGAAGAAGGAGGAGACCATGCCTGGTTCTGGAAACCTAGTTAACTATTCAGTATTAGTGAAACCATAGTTATTGGAGGAGAATCTATAGTCACTACTTTACTAAACCAGCATAATTGCTAACAATCTATAATCATTTGTCTTTAAACCCACAGATATGTGTTGTCTGCACCCCTCGTTAAAGAAACTTCTCTTTGCAACAGATGGAGAACATAACAGAAAAGCACAACTAATCAAAATACAGAGTTGTGGAGCCCAGTCCCAATGGATACATCTATAAAACACTCTCCCACCTAAGGCTCAGAGAACATTACAGAAGTTGGCCTCAAGGATTCTAAGGATCAGGGAACTTGATGTGATTATGTCTTCCGATACTATCAGAAGCTACTCCCATAGAGTCACCAACACAACTGCCCAAAAGTGAGCTGACCAAGGAACATGCTGAACTTGAAAGAGAGGAGCTCATAAGTCCTCAGCCCTACACAAAGAACTACCGGCAGCTGAGGAAAGCTGGGAATGGGAGGGGCGGTCTTACCCAGGGAAGAGCACACCAACTGGTTGTCCAGTTTTAAGAGGTCAGCCCTGAAAATTTATATACAGGCAGCATTATATGGACTGAACAGGCTATACTCAGGGATATTTATGTATATACATATACACATACAATAACAGATTTTTTTTAAAGAGGCCATGATTTTGAAGGAGAATAGGAGGGTATGGAGAGAGGAAAAGGACAGGAGAAATGTAATCAAATTATGATCTTAAATAAAACTGACCCCCCCAAAGTAAATATTTGAGAGGGATAAAGGGAAACTATTGCCAACTGATATCAGAGAGAGAGAGTGCTATATCTCTGTCACATCTTCTCTAAGCAACACGTAGGCCAAAGATTTCCATGCTATTTCCTGGAGCTCGGTAAGAAATCTGGACCAAAGGTGATGAGGATCCAGACATGATTAAACTTCTCTGTGTTAGTGTCCAGAGTCTCAATGCTGTTACCTTCTTTAAGAACACATAGCCTTTCTGAGATATACTCCTGACAATGTGTGGACTTGTTACTCACAATTTGTACACTTTGGTTAGTTTCCAGCTCTTACCCATTGGTTATGTTTCCCCACATATAGTTATAGATATCTGCAATAATAACTTAGGACTCCATGATCTTACCTATATTGTCTATCTATGTAAGTATGAGGGCTCAGGCTGTATTAGGGAAACAGTAGTGGATTAGTATGGCAGAAACATAGATAAGGATGGCTCTCCCACCTCGTCTACATACTCAATGTAAAGCTGACTAGTGATTTTCTTTTCAGATGTTTTAGAACAAATTCACAAGGATTCACCTATGAATAACAGGCACCAAGACTCACCGTCATGAAAAAGTTCCATGGCTTGGGCACACCATACTCTCCTGGAAAGACAGCTTCTATATACCAGGCCACAAGGGCATATAGGAAAGCATCGACTAAAAGCATTCCTAGCACATAGGCAAATGAAAAGCTGTCTTTATCCGCTGATGAGAATATGTTACTCCATTTCACTCCAGTTTCTAAGACAAATCATGAAACATTCAATTAGATGCCAGTGGGACTAAAATGGTTCTTCACCTCTATCATAACTGAGTGGTGTGTTGGTGCTCTCTAGAGGTTCCTGTGTGAGTCCACTACCTTCTTTCAGCCTTAGCATGTCGGACTGCAAGAGGACACCTGAGTAAGTCATCGGGAAACTGTCTCTCACTATACCCAAACAGAGAAACAATTGGAAATGAACTGAATAAAAATGAACTACACAAACTTCAGGAAAATAGAATTTAATAAAAAATAAGCAGACCGACGAACTAGGATGATGATTCCTCTCGTCACTGCTTTGCATGCTAAAAATCTCACCAGAATGCATAATTTTGGAAAAACATAATCATTGAAATGTAGGGATAGATTCCTGCTCCAAAAGAAACAGGAAGGGGCTCTTCTGGACTCCTAATAAGTTTTTGGAGAGATTGTGAAGTCACTCATATATTAATATGTTAGTATAAAGTAGAAGAAAAATTTGGAGGACAATTTAGCAATCAAAATTAAACTATGAATAACCAGTTAGCTATTAACTATGCATCTTCTAGAACATAGCAAAGCTTACAAGGTCACTACTCACTCTTTGTCTCTGCATCAATTAGGAATTTAAATCCGAATGCCATCCCAACATTGAAGTCGAAGGACCAAAACAGCTTTTGCTTGAATGTCATCTGTCCATACTTTGAATATATGATAGCATATGGGAAGTAGGTGAGGAGAAAAAAGGAACTTCCTAAGCTCACAGCAAAATTGACTGCAAATGTAAAGGGAAGTGTGGTCAATTTAAGCAATTTTGAGAAACACAACATATAATTGGCTTTTTTTATGTGTACACTAAGTAAGCGTTACAAGAAACGAAAATGTCCGTTTTGTTTACCACTATTTTCCCCAGAACATAAATGCCGTGTTTAGAATGCAGTGTGTGCACAAGATATTTCTGGAAGAAAAGGGCTGAAATCAAACATATAAAGAGTTCATATTTCTGAACTTGTTCATTCTATATGCAATGAATATGAGTATCATAACTGTTATTAGAAATTTATAATTTTATTACCACTCAACACAAGAAATTATAAATATAAACAAACTATCGGAATAATCAAAATATTCATCCAGGCATTATGAGATTAAGTCATGGTAATGGATGAAAAGAAGGATTCCTGAATAAGTCAAGAAACTACAATTCAGTGTTTAAAACAACACAACAACAAAAACCCAACTGGATAGTTTTTAAAATTTTTTTTTCTTTATTTTATTTTACATACCAACCACAGTTTCCCCTCCCTCCTCTCCTCCTATTCCCTCCCCCCACCTCCCCTCTAACTCCCCATCCACTCCTCCTCCCTCTCCATCAGATGGGGTAAGGTCTCCCTTGGGAATCCACAAAGCATGGCTGGGTTACAGCAGGACCAAACTTCTCCCCACTGCATCAAGGCTGAACAAGGCATCCCACCATAGGGTATAGGTTACAAAGAGCCAGCTCATGCATCAGGGACAGGTCCCGGTCCCCCTACTAGGGGCCCCACAAAAGATCAAGCCACATAACTGTCACCCAGATGCAGAGGGTAGATGGGTTTTAGAGTATTTTGGTGTTCCAAAATGTGATTTGATTTTCAGAGTTGCCATTTAATAATAGTTGAAATATTGCTGTATTCAGTCAAGAATTATGAAGCATGCAAAGAAGATGATATAAGCAATTCATATACAAAAGAAAAATGAAACAAACAACACCACAAAGGAAATACTTGCCCCTGTGGAAGGCCAGAGGCTGGACTTCTTCTTTTTTTTAAAGGTTTATTTATTATGTATACAGTGTTCTGTCTGCATGTGTGCCTGCCCTCCAGAAGTGGGCACCAGATCTTATTATAGATGGTCTTGAGCCACCACATGGTTGCTGGGAATTGAACTCAGGACCTCTGGAAGAACATCCAGTGCCCTTAACCTCTGAGCCATCTCTCCAGCCCCTGAGGCTGGACTTCTTAAACAAAGACTGTAAAAAATCCGTCTTAAATAAGCTCAGTTCCTAAAAGAAAGAGCTGAGGGGGAAGTAGGAAAAAGAAATCTCTACTTGTAGGGACTATCAATGAAGTGATGGAAATTATGAAAGGAACCAAGCAGATGCTCAGACTGCAAAGTACACAAAATGAAGACTTTACATGGCTGAGTAGACAAAGGGGAAAATCAGCAGTTAAAAATAGGACAACTGGCATTACGCAATCTTAAGGAGCAGTAAGAGAAACAGAATAAAAACTTGGCAGAGCCTAAGAGGCCTGGCGCTGCTCTCAAAGTCACCTCCATATGCAAAGAGCAGTCATAGAAGAAGAAAGCAAGTATCTGATTTGAAGAACTGTGGTTGAAAATCTTTACACTTAAAAAAAAGGGCACAAACCTCATCTAAACAAAACAAAACAAAACAAAACAAAACAAAAACATCACTTCAAATAGGGCAGTCAAAGAAGCTTACGCTGAGACACATCCAGAATTAAAAAAAAAAAAAGTCAAATTCCAAAGGCAGAAAATTGGCAAAATAAAGTGTTGAAGGTGTCATTCAATGGTAGTGTGCTTGCCTAGTATACATGAGGTCCTAGGTTACATTGTAGCATTAGAAAACAAAAGGCTATAAGGTCTTAAGGGAGAGAATTCTGTCCAGTACAAGACTACAGCATACTTCCATCTTGGACTCTAGAGGCTGGAAGTCACTGGAGTGACATTGTGAAAACAAATAAAAACTTGTCAACCAAGAATTCTCTATGTGGCAAAAAACATCATTTAAGAATCCAAGAGAGACTTCTTGGTTCTGGGACCACATATCAGGAGTTTGGTGTCCTTAGCAATTTTATTATTATTTTATTATATTATTTACTAATAACAAATATAGAGCTGGGGAAAACATTTTCACTCTAGTATCTTTCTGAGAAGAGAGGGGATACCATCAATACTTGAGCTGGAGCTCAACAAAAGTCTTTTTTTTTAATGTTATTGAAGCTAACATCATAAATTGCTCATGATTATGTCATAAATTATAATTTATATAAGAAAATAATCAGAAGCTATATAGAAGAGGAAATGAGATGGGAATCGAAATGGAAGACACAAGGAAGAAAGAGATGAGGCATATATAAAATAAATGGCTGACTGGCAGATGCAGCCCTTCCTGATCAGTCACTGCTATACTTTGTCAGTGTACTAAATGCAATGGCTTGAGTTAAATTTGGGAAAGGTAAGGTGTCAGAATGTATTAGAAGTCAAAGATACAAATTAATCACGAGTCTAGAAAAAGTCATCCATGCCAGAGGGAAGTGGCTAAACTATCAGACAGAATGACAGACTTTAAGAAATAAAGAAGGATACTGGGAATACGTTTTTGAGGTAGGGTCTAGCTGTGTAGCCCTGGCTGGCCTGGAACTCACTATGTAGACCAGACTGGACTCCAACTTTTGGTACTCTTTCTGCCTCGGCCTCCCAAGTGCTGGGATTATAAGTGTGTGCTACCACACCTGCCCAACCTGGCCAAATTTTCCAGAAGAGAAAATACTCCTGAGTCATTAGTAACATACACTTAAGCTTCATTAGTAACTGATGAAATGAAAATTTATTTTTAATTTCTCTTCTGTGGTACTGAAAACTGAACCTAGGGTATCACACATGCCAACCAAGGGCTCTGCCATCTAATTATACTTCCAGTTTGAAAAAAAATGCAGATTTAAATTGCTTTTATATAATACTTCATATACCTAATTTGGTACAAGTCTATTATTAAGGACATAGAAAAATAGGAATTCTCACATTCCAGTGGGACTGCAATTTCACAAAAATCCCTTGGCATGTGAACCCTCAAAGGGCAAGGAAGAAAGTTTTATTTGTCTTTGTTGTTAGAGACCATGCTAAGCACAATGTATGAGAATGTGTGAGTGGATGAATAGATGGATGAATGAAGAGCCATTGATTGTATTTTCTATTCTCAACTTTCAATCCTCCAAAACCTTTTCAAAACCTACCTACTAGTCCACTTTAGTCCACTTTCACTTGTAATATTGTGATCTAGGATCTTCTTGTATGTATGCTATGACTTTTTAATTTTCATTGCTCTCTGCATGTCTTCTGGTAGCTAGTTTCATACATCATCCTGAATGTACTGTGGGACACACAGATGACACATTATTTCTGTGTGTGTCTGAGTGCCCCTAGTTAAGGTCAGCATTTGAATCTGTGGACTTAAATCAGTTTGATTGCCCTACCTTACACTGAGAACCCAGAAGGAACAAACAGAGGGAGGGAGAATTCTCTTTTTCTTCCTGACTGCCTTCATGGCCAGAACACTAGTCTTATCCTGCTTGGGACTAGACTGACCCACTAACTCCTCTCATTACTAGGCAGTAGGACACATGCTGGAATTAATCAATAGCTTTCCTGGATCCCCTGGTCACAGATTTCAGATGTGGGGGGGACTTTTTGGCCTCCATAACCAAATAAACCAATTCATCATAATACCCCTTTATCTTCCATTGTTTCTGCTTCTTTGGAGAATTCTACAATAATTTTTGTGCATATGATATCCATACTCCAGAGGTCAAAGCCAGCTCTGTGGGGGTAGGCACTGCATTTCAAATACCTAACAGACCAACAACACACATTTAAGTACAAAAAGCAATTCTGCTGTTTTCTTGATTTTCTTGTCATCAAACTAGCAGACACTGCTCTCTCCAGGTCAAAAACCATCTGCATCTCAACAATTTCTGGTGGAAGGGCTAGAAGGATACAAGAGGCAGTTCAGGTTAGAAAGAACACCCACATGTGATCAAATATGATCATAGCATCACACAAATGCTGTGCTTATCAATTTTCACCACTCACCTCATTCCATTTCTTCTTTTTTAAAAGACAAAATCTCATTAGTCCAGGCTGGCTTCAAACTTACTATATTGTTGAAGATGTCCATAAACTCCTGATCTCCCTACTTCTGCCTCACAACCACTGGTGTTACAGGTGTGAGCTATCACTCTACATTTGCTCTATTTTGAGGGCACAGGCCAGCTCAGAGCACAGAGGCTAGGGGTGTGGTGGTAGGTAGAACATTTAGAGGGCGTGTTCAAACACAGTGTTGGTTTGTTATTGGCCTTGTTCCCAGGAGGAATCAGGTACTCACCTCTATTAAACAGTGTGCTAACCACAAAACTGAAGGATATTGATGAGCTGGCATAAAGTGACAAGAGGACAAAGACAAGGACTGGGTCATTGTATTGGAAGATTGGTGCAGGTTCAATCTAGCAAAAGAATTAGAAATCCAGTTTAGTCATGTATGATGTGTTATCATGACAAAGTATAAGAAGAGAAATGCCCTTAAATATGTTATTATTCCTGGTCAACACTAGTGACACACTCAAGGAGATGGAAAATTAATACTTATTTTGGACAGGCTCTCATAGAGGCCAGACTGGCCTTGAACTCTTTGTAGCTGATGATGATCTGCCTCTGCCTGCTGGGATTACAGGCATGCGCCATTACTCGCTGTTTATGCAGGGATTTGTATGTGTTAGACAAGTACCTTGAAAACCCTCGTCTCCAGCACCAAACGACTCATTTCCCACAGAAGGTCCACCCACCTAGGCTTGAACTGACGTCTGCCGAGAGACCAAGCAGCTCAGATTCTACAATGACGTCCATACAAGCTAAGTTTTCCTTTCCCAGTAACAGAGATGTTAGGCTGGTTCTGTACTTCTGTTTCCCTCTTAAAGTTTAGCCACAACATACTGGACTCAAAAAGACACTTGCCTTGAGAAATAAAATCACGCATATAAATATGATGTTAATAAAATACAAGCAGAAGAATGTGACGAAATAGGCAGCCCAGAGCATCCAGTTGCTCAGTCCTATCATGAGCTGGTATTCCTGTGGGAGAATTACCACAAATTAAATATCATAAAAACACACACAACCACACAGTGCCTTAGAGTTCTCAAAATGAACTGACACATTATCTAATTTCATATTTATGGCCCAAATCTCCAAGTTAAAGAGGATAAAACTTGGCCCAGGATCTCCTGTAATTTCATTAAAATTGTTCAGTTAGTGACTGAGTCCTGTAGTTTTTATAAGCTCAGAGGTCATTTCTCCAATAATTGCCTGATACTGTTAAAGACACGGAGTGCATGTAAGCAAAGCTACAAACCATTTAAATATATCTTTCTTATAATTATATTTCTAGAAAAAGATATAATAATATTTAAATTTAATCATAAAACTTGAGAGTACTAAAATTAAGATGAAAAGAGGAAAATGCTCACAGCTTTAGCAATAATCCTTATAAACAATCTATTTTCTTCAGAAGTAGTTGTTTATAGAAATATGAGGTATTTTGAGTTTTAACAAAAGCATATTCAAAGCGTTTCATGAGGAATATAATGTTAGCCTAGATTAAGAAAGGTCAGTTGGAAGGTCTGAATATTCAGAGGCTACTTAAAATATTTTTATTGAATTTTACTAATATGTCAATATTTAAATTCTATGACTATAGCCCACCCCCCAATTTCTACCTGCTTGATACATACAAGATTCTCAAGGAATGTCTTTTGAATTAATGAATGTATGACTAGAAAGATCTGTGAACATATGCATGCTATTCAAATCTCTTTAGAGTGGTTACAGGTTCATGCTATTACTTGTAAGAGACAAAAACAAGATAAAATGTGCCATTAAGTTTTCCAGAGTTTAATACTTGAAACGGATTCAATTTGCAAAATTTTACCTATGTATGTATGTATGTATGTATGTATGTATGTATCTATCTATCTATCTATCTATCTATCTATCTATCTATCTATTATTTATTCTTGTGTCTGTGCATGCACATGTGTGTGCATGAGGTATGCATGTGGCATGGTGCACATGGACGTCAGAAGACAATTCTTGGAAGTTGGTTCTCTCCTGTCACCTTCTGGGATCCAGGTTTAAAATTCAGGTCATCAGGCCTGTGTGCAAGTGCCCCTGCCTGTGAGCCATCTTATAGACCCTTACTTAGCAAACTTTAATAAGCACTTACAGCGACAAAGTACATTTAACAAAAGTAGTGCAAGACTTGTACATAGAAAATGCAAAACATGGTTAAATGAGATGACAGAAAGTTGGAATAAATGCAAAGCTCCCCATTTCATGAACCAGAACACTTAATATTGCTAACATGGTAAGATCCCTTAAATTAGTGTACAAACTAAACACAATCCCTTTTCAAAGATCTTGGTACATAGTTACATGAAACCACAGAATCTACATAAAGCCCAGAATGGCAGCATGTCAGTAATTTTGATACTCCTATGACAAGATAAGAGGTGGCAACAGGGGACTCTCTAGAGGCTCATGAGCCAGCCTGCTGCACACAGCCATGAAGAACAAAGAGACCCTGTCACAAGCAAGGTGGAAGGTGAAGACCAACACCCAAAGCTGTCCTCTGACAAGCATGGTGTGGCATGTAGGCACCTGCACTCAGACACATAAACATATACACAGATATGTATCATATGCACATACATAAACTTAAGAGATTGACAAACACTAATAAAATTCATATGGACATTCAAAAGATCCAGGGTAGTCAAAACAGTCTTGAAGAAACCATAACACTATCTGGTTTCAACACACACTGCAATGAGCTTGCTGTGCACAGATCACCAGAAAGGTCTGAGTGTACCTTACAGCTTACCTTAGACATATATCATTAATCTCGATGAGCTACACATTTGCTAACAGGTGGGAATATTTTCTAGTTTCCCCTGTATTCTTCTTCTATCTATATGTTGTTTATATAAGTTTGTTGTTTAATTGCTAAATAACTGTGAGATCTATTCTTCACTCTGCTATTCCCAGAGAAAAACACACTTTGTATTATTCAGGCCTTTTCTGTTCCCTGAGACGTGTTCTGTGACTGTTTCATATCCAGTCTTGGTTTAATGTTCAAATATTTGTGTTTTCCTACTTCTGTGACTCTTATTAAATATGTAATTTAATTTTCTTGGGATAGAGATCATACTCTGTTATTTCAGGCTTCTGGTGTACCCACTATACTTACAAAGAATGTGATATTGCAGATACATTGGATGTAGTATCTATAAACATCATTTAATATATTTGTGAGTTTTGTTGAAATTCACCTCATATCTAACAACAGAATTGAGTTGAAGTGGAAAGACAAAAATATATCCCATGAAATAGTCACTAAAACAGAGTTGAGGTAGCAATAGTAATATGAAACAAAAATATTTTTACATCAAAATTATTATAAAAACCAAGGATATTGTGTTTTGAAAAAAAAGGGGGCCATTTTATCATGAAGATGCTACAGTGAAAGACATATATGAACCAAAAGCAACATCAACAAAATACACGAAGAAAAACACCAACGGGATTAAACAAGGCAATAATCGCTGGAGACTTCAACGTAACGTTTTCAGTAACAGAAAAACTGGACACAAAGAAGCTCTGTGAAAAATGGAGGATTTCAAACAACACTCTACCCAATTGGACTCAAGTGACATATAATGAAATCAAATAAAATAAATTCTCATCTCCTCCTTAACCATCTCCAGAATAATCGTTAGCCTATAAAGAGAGTCTTAATATATTTCATTTTTTACATCTTAGTTTTTTATTTACTTTGCCTATTGTAATTTTAAATTGTATTCTTTTCTTTTTTTGAGCCTGATATTATGTGAATTATCTTTTCTTATCACAAAGGGATGAAACCAGAAATCAATAACAGGAAAACTGAAAAAAAATCATTAATAGGTAGAAATTAACAATGCGTCCTTCAACGACCACTGAAGAAATAACAAGGAAAAGTAGAAAAAAAAAAAAAAAAAACACAAGACACCAAAGCTTATGGGATGCAGTGAAAATGGGGCTGGAAGAGAACTTTACAGCTAGAGAGGCCTAAGTTAAAGAAGGAACAACTACGGCGAATAGCCTAACTTTATACCCCATGAGCCTAGAAAAGAAGGACGAGCTAGACACAGGGAGAGGGTGACCCAGATTAGAGTGAGATAAATAAAGCAGAGAAGATGCAGACAGCAGAAAAAAAAGTCAACAACACCAAAATTAATCAGAATGGCAGAAATCAGTCAGACCGACATGACAATTGAGAAAACACATTACTCAAAACCAGCAAAGAGACTGGGAGCATTGCTTCTGATTTTACAGAAATGAGGATCGTGAACCGCTGAATGGCAAACAAAAATTTGAATAATGGAGAGAAAATGGAGAAATGTGTAAGAACATGATACCTATTAAGATCAGATAAAAGAAGAACAGAAAAATTGTCCAGACTTATAACTAATGATATCAAATCAGTATTCAAAAACCGCCTGATAAATCACTAACCCTGGACTGGATGCAGTGAGTAGTTTGAGGGTAGTTGATATTCAAATTATATTTGGAATGTTCCTTAAAGTAGTCTTCCATATCCTGAAACTAAGAGTCATCTAAAAAAATTTGAATAAAGACAAAATTATAGAGAACTGCCACAAATGTGAGTGTTGAATGGCTGCAAGTGAAACCAAACTATTGGTTTTGACCATGAAGAGCTAATTCAACCTTCCATATAAATTCACCCCACACTTTCAAATTTTCAATGTAAATGCTGTCTACAAGAAAAATAGAGTTACCTTCAATTGGTTTTCCTTTTCCCACACAATGGAATGAACCAGGGTAAGATAATTTATATAGAAGGTACATGCCATTATTAGAGGGATGAAAATATTAGCAAGTTTATGGAAGAAATCATGATGAAAAGCAGGGGTTGGAAATCTCTGAATGAAAAGGCTGATGTCATTAAAGAGGGCTGTCGCGGCAGCACCGCCATGATGTAGCATGATGGCCTTGTCTAAGGCGTGTTGCACGGCCAGGAACCCTTCACTGATGTACCCTAAATGAGAAAATAAAGATTCTAAGTAAAATGCCTAACAACATCTGAGCTGAACAAAGAAAAACAGTGATTCATGTACAGCCATGCATTGTATATAAATGTTCTGGCAACGAAGGTGATCTCATATCTTTGTCATCTATGACAAAGTGAGACAGCCACCCTAGCCTATGTGAACTCATGTTGATGTCCACACGATGAGATGGGAGGTGTCTAGCAATGTCTCTCTGAGGCCTTATGCCCTTGGTAGGTGACGCATGACTAGATGTCAATGAGAAAGAGCAAAGTTAATTTTATCCAGGCTCTTCTTTTGGTCTAAGACCCTGAGCAGCCCCCACAGTTTCTCCACACAAACTCAGAATGAGTCCATCTGCTGTGAATAAAGATGGTATAGCTCTTTCTTCCTCGAGCGTTAGGACATTCTAGCTTCTCTTTCTGGGACAGACAAGAATTTAGAGTAATTTGTTGCACAGAATTGGTAAGAACAAATATATTTGCTTTGTTCCTGACGTTAGGAGGGGAATGCACAATGTTGAAGTGGTAAGCTACATATCTTCCACAGGTGTGCTGTATTGGATAGGGAAAATGTACTTTCATTGGTACCTTTGGGTTAGGGAGTTTGGGGCTAGTGTTTTAAAAATATGTTTTCATGTTGGAAATATCAATATGATGGAAAATCACAAAAGCAGTACAGAGGGTTTCTGTATGCCATGCATCCTCAAAGGGAGGTTGGATCACCCCATGCCATCCTGCATAAACAGAAATATCTCTGTGATGTTGAAATTTCATGAGAGGGAAGGGCTAGGTTTTTTAAAGTCCCCAAACGCTCTTAGAGGGGCAATAAATACAAAGACTGAGGAAAATTGCTGTTGACCGTGCATCATGCTTCCTTAGCCTCAGATGCTATGCTATCACAGCACAGTTCTCAAAACTAAGAACCTAACACGGGTGCAATACTATGTATAATACGTAAGCTCCATTTGCATTTCACCAAGTGTTTTTCCTCAATGTTCCTTCTCTATTCCAGTTTCCTGCACAGAATGATGCATTGCACTTACTTAGTAAGCTGACATGCTCTCCTCTCATCTATGGAAACTGCTCATGGTTTTTTTTTTAATCAAAAATAGATATGTTTCCCTCATAGAAAATATCATGATTACTGTTTCCCCTTCCTCTGCTCCTACCAGTCACTCCTCATCTCCCCTCCTATCCAAATCTATACCCTTTCAGTAGTCACTCATCAGAAAAACAGGCTTCTTAGGGGTAATAATAAAATAAAATAACATAAAATAAAATAAAATAAAATAAAATAAAATAAAATAAAACAAAACAAAAAACTAACACATCAGAATAGAACAAAACAAACAGAAGGGAAAGAGCCCAAGAGAAAGCCCAAGAATCAAGGAACCACTCATTCACACATTCAGAAATCCAATAAAAACACTAAACTAGAAGCATATATATGTATATATATATATATATATGTGTATAAATATGTGTGTGTGTGTGTGTGTGTATACACACAAAAGACCTAATATATATAAATAAAATTCATATATATGAAAATAAAAATTGAAAATAAGGCAAAATTTTAGAAAAAATAAAAAGCCCTGACATGACATTATGAGACAAAAATACCCTCCAAAGATGCATTGAGTTCATTTTCTGTTGGCCATCTATGGCTGGACCTGCAGCCTACCCTTAAGAGTAGTTTGTTTTACCCACAGACTCCTTTATAGGAAACTAAATTTTCATTTGCAAGTGGTTATCAATTGGAGACTGCTTATGGGTTAGGGATGGAGGCATGTGTCCATTTCTCCTTTCCACTCTAAGACTCCATCTGGTGCAGACCCATGCAGGCCCCATGCATGCTGCCAAGTCTCTGAGTTCATACGCATGTCGATCTTGTTGATTTAGAGGGCCTTGATTTCTTGGTGCCCTCTATCCCCTCTGTCTCTTACACTCATTCCACCTCTCTTTGACAGAGTTCCTTGAGCCCTGAGGTGAGGGATTGGATGGAGACATCCCATTTAGAGCTGAGTATTCCAAGGTTTCTACTTCTGCATGATATCTGTCTGTGGGTCTCTCTGTATTTGTTCCTATCTGCTATAGGAGGAGGCTTCTCTGATTGGCAGAGCAGGACATTGATCTATGAGTATAGCAGGAGGTCATTAGGAGTTATGTGAGTAGTATTGTGTTTTATCGTAAGTTCCTAGGCTATCTAGTCTTGGGTTCTTGGTCACTCAAGCAGTGCTGGGTATAGACTTTATCTCCCGGACTGGGCCGTAAGTCAAATCAGATATTGGTTGGTTACTCCCACAAGCTCTGTGCCACCATTGCACTAGCATATCCTGCAGGCAGGACTCCATTGTCGATCAAACAGTCCGTGACTGGGTGGCAGTTTACGTTTCTCCTTTGGTGGTGTTTACTGTACCTTCCTGTACCAAAGGTGCTACCACGTAGGAGTGAAGGCTCTATGTAGGCATCAGTTTGACTGATTCATGTTCAATGAGCTGCATAAGTGTAGTCTTCAACAATGGGGTGTAGATGTAACCAACCGCCTTATTAAATAATAAACACAAAGCCAATGTAAGGATGAAAGCCCAAAGAGGTCAGAGCTAAGAATCTTACCCGCTTTTCTGCCAGCTAGCTTCTCCCACTAAGAGATTTCTCCGAAAAGGAGTTCTTCCTGTGCGTTCATTTTTAAATAAGAGTCTGTTCTGCCTTCTCATTGGTTGTAAACCCAACTACGTGACTGCCTCGTCACTGTCGTCTGTCACTGTCCAAGTCTTCTATAGTTGGTATTGAGATTAAAGGCGTGGACCACCATCGCCCCTTACCAAGTGCTGGGATTAAAGGCGTGGACCACCACCGCCCCTTACCAAGTGCTGGGATTAAAGGCGTGGACCACCACCGCCCTGGCTTTCGCTATAGCTTGCTAATAGCTCTGACCTCTAGGCAACTTTATTTATTAACATACAAATAAAATCACATTTCAGTACAAATAGAATACCACTATATCTCCCCCTTTCTAATTTAATAAAAAGAGAAAAAGAAAGTTGTACCTAATATAAGAAAAACTATATACAAAAGTACAATAACTATATACAATATATACAAGTGATGAATACCTAAACAATGTCTAGTCCATTTGTATTTGACAAATTCAGAGAAAATAATTCCATTACTTATCCTGTTTTGGTAAGTCCAGAATGTACCTATTTCCTTTCTATCCTAACTAATCTTCAACTATAATTAATTAATCTTTAAATATAACTAACTAATCTTCAACTCCCTCAGAGACCCAAGAAGGAAATAACATTACCTAACAAAAATAAAAACAGGAAGTTCATGCAAGCAGCTTCCAAAAAAATTGTGAGTTGACAGAAACAGCCAGCTGCCTGGACAGTCACCTGAGGTTTCTCCGCAGTGTTGGGGCATCATCTTCAGCCTATAGGCTTAACGTATCTGACAGACTCATTTGTGAAATAGGATGTACACAAGGTCAACAGTTCAACCTCACCTTGGGTGAGAGCAGTCCATGTACCAGAAACACCTGAATTCCACTAGTGTCGTGTTCTGATTCAGGATTTTAAATTCTGGAAATTGTTGATGGTTTTTTAATTCAGCTGTCCATTCTTCTTGACTGTGTATGTGTGGCTTCATCTCAGCATCCTGTTCTTCTCCACATCCCTCTATTAAATGCCAGTCTGCTATTGAGAGGCGTGAGCTTAGTTACTCTTCAAGAATAACTGTTTCAGCTGCTGTTCCATTGCACATCAGAAGTCATCGGCCCACTGCCTATTCAGCTGCCTTCGAAGGAAAGGGCACTGTACCTTTTCCGGATTGCAAAGGCCACTTCAGGGATGGTGCCATATTGTCCTGGCCTCAGAAGATGCCTTTTGATAAAGCCATAACCACACTTGTTTTGGCTAGAATCAGTAGTCCTTTGTTTCATGTTCTGTCTGTCCATTTTGTCCTGTTGTCAGCAGTTGATTCGAGGATACTTTGTTGTCCAGTGGCTAACATTTGCCACAATGAAAGTTAACTCCATATGCAGTTTCTTCAATGCCCATATTCTCTCTGAAGTAGATTGGTACTGCCAGGAGCCGACATGTCTCATAGTCATAACAAAAAAGAAAATTTTTCTAAGTTATTAAAACATTTTAAATGCCATATTCTGTAGATCTCTGAAGGGTTTGAAGATGACCTGTCTATCTAAAATATATCTGCTCAATCTAGGAAACATACCTAATATGATTACAAGTTCTATTGTAATGTCTAACTACTAACTTTCATTTCTTTATATCCTAATAGTTGGTAATAATAACATTCAAGAATCAGCAATTTGCATTATTTTGTTAAATGAACGGTATAAGTACAATTAGAAATATACATATAACATTTCCTAACAATATCAATTTCAATGTATAATTTGTATATAATATAAAACAATCCAATCCAATGTAAAGTATTTAAAACTAGCAATTGTCTTTTTC
>CABHPH010133843.1:18881-45661 GCA_902168325.1 Peromyscus nudipes | reverse complement strand
CTCTTTAAGGGAATTTTTTATTTTCTCTTTAAGAGTATTTGTTATTTCTTCTTTAAGGGCCTCTATCATCTTCTTAAAGTCATTTTTAGGATTGATTTCTTCTGTTTTTTCTGCCTTGGTATGTTCAGGTCTTGCAGGTGTAGAATCGGTAGGTTCTGATGTTGTCATATAGGTCTTTATATTGTTGCCTGTATTTTTGCACTGGCGTCTACTCATCTCTTCCTCTGCTCAGCGCAGGTGGTGTCTGTGTCTGAAGGCGCTTCTCTTGTTCTAATTTTTAGTCTTGGTTCAGTAGAAGTTCTTGGTTAAATCGTTGCTGTTGGGCTTTGTTTCTTCGGGAGCAGCTTAGTCAAATCAGGGTTAGTGGGTTCTGTCTCTGGAAGCAGTTGTTCCCAGTTGGTGCAGGATGTGCTTTTGGTTTCAGTGGTTGTTAGGTTCGCAGGGGTTAGTTTTTTTGTTTGTTTTTTGTTTTGGGTTTTTTTTTTTTTTTTGGTGGGGGAGCAGGGAAAGGTAACTGGTCTCTGGGACTCCGATGTGTAGGGCCTAGGGGCTTGAGACCTGATCTGTTGTTCTGGAGATGGGAGCTTACCTGTTCTCAGTCGGTGAAGTGTAGTATACTTACGATTCTGGTGATCTGGTTTGGTGGCTGGGTGGTGCCTTCTTCTGTGTTCTCAGGTCACGTCCAAAGCAATCTTTTAATTGAAGTGGGACAGCATAAAACAACAGCGTAATAGCACTTATACCTAAATTACACCTGAATCCCTGTAAAACTGGATCCAGTAGTTTGAGAATAAAGAAGGCTTAGAGATAGGAAATTTTGAGCCCTGGTTGTAGATAGAAGATACTTTAGGAGGGAGTTGAGAGACAGCTAGGGAAGAGTGTATGGAGTATGTGCACATTGCAGCTGGCCTAATCTTTGATTTTCCCTCCTCCTGCTAGGTTTGGCTCCTGGCTCCCACTTTGTATCACACTTATAGTTTCATCAGCTATACCTAAAAAGACAGGGCATTTACATGCTGTGGGATGGGGGGGGGCAGACAAATAAATAGGGCCTGGAGCAGAGTAAAGAGAAATAAGAGAATAGGGAATCTTTTTCCATTTCCCTGATCACTTGTAGGATGGATTTGTAATAGTCCCAGATAATATTAGGTTCTAGGGTGTTGTTAGGTGGTCCTTTGGATTGATTATCTAAGGGGTATTGAGGCTGAACTTGATAGCAAAAGCAAAAAAATCTATAAAAGCAAAAATGTTGTAATTTTTCCTTATGTGGTTATTGAAGACACTATGCACTGACTTCCACGGTGATTGCAGTAAGTGGGATTTCCACCGATCTGTGTCCCTGGGTTCTTCCTTTTTGTGCTGTTGTTGTAGAGGTCCTTGAGTGTGAACACTGACTCCGCCAAGAGAGGATTTCAGTGCATTTTAGGTGAGTGTGTTTTTCATGCCTAACAATGTGGAGCATTTCTAATGTGTACTTGTTGGCCACAACACCTGCTTTATAAAACAGTCTATTCAAATCATTTGCTTCTTCATTGAATTAATTATTACTTCTTTGCTTCGTTGTTTTTTTCTTTATTTTATGATATAGTCTGGGTATTAGCAACATACCATGAAGAGCTAGCAAATAGATTTATCTGCTCTATAGGCTATTTCTTCCTAGTTTTGATGTTTATACTTTCTGCGTATGTTTTCAATAGTACCTAACTATTTTATCAGTTTGCTCTTCAAATATACATGAAGGTTTGTGATTCACTGTATAGTGATGAAGAATCAACCCAGATTGACATATTTTGTTTGGATAGCTTCTTTACCCGATGCCTTTGGTTGATGAGACTATTATTGTTATTTTGGTGACATTGACATGGTTGTTGCTATTATTCTGTTTCTGGATCTGCTGCTCTATTATAAAGGACTGTATATATACTCTTCTGTCCTTCCCATGTTCTGTTGGTCATGTGACTCTGCAGTGTCATCTGGAATCACTGCTGAGACAACTTAAGCTCTGCTCTTTATACCTGGGGTTGGTCTGGTCTGAACTCAGGTTCTTTCTGCTTCCATGTCAAATTAGTTTTCCCTTGACTATTTTTTATGAAGGGAATTCAGTATATTGTGTGTTTTGTAGGTAACCTCCCTATTCTGATAACTAACACAATTTTCATCCCCTTTTCTCTTGTGTTCTCTGGTATTTGTACCAGATCATATGGATTTCTTCTTCATGACTTGTACAGTCAGCAGTTACATATTCTCTGCATGTGGCCAGTTAGGAATTGCTGACATAGCCAATGACCATTGTATACAATGGTTCTGTGACATTGGCTGAAAGTAGTAATAGGCTAAATTGTGAACAAAACCAGGTAGAGTCAGTTTGAGTATTTGTTCATGTAGTTAAAGGTCATATCATGAGTGTATTCCCTTCTATGGTCTGTCACCCTCCCAGTCTTAGGCTCTTAATCAGGTTTCCTCTGTATTTTCCATATTCCCTTTTCTAGAACTTGCCAAAACACTTAATGCGATAGTATTTCATTACACAGAAAACTATCTTCACATTATGACACTGTTTAAGGAAATCAGGAGGAGCAACCACCTAGCTGTGATCCAGCTAGGATCACCTTTTTCTTTTTTAATAATTTTTTTTCAAGGCTGAGACACACAGGATCTGTCAGTGGATGCATAAAGTCTGAGCCCCAAGTTTAAACAATGTTTTATATCCATCTGTCCCATTGGGTGCCTCCGAATCTTGCCCACATTGCAGCAATCCAGAGTAACATAGATTCTGACTGGCTATCTTAAGTTTTTTTTTTTTTTTTTTTTTTTTTTTAATACAGTTTGTTGAATTATCTCATGCAGAAAAAAATTCTTCATGAACAAAATAAGCAGAAATCATTTACAGTCCTAAAGTGAAAAGGGTGGATATCAGACACAGATGAGCCATAGTGGGACACCACAAAGGTTCTGGCCAGTGTGTTGCTGATCTTTCCTAGTAGCTGTCAAAGTCCTGTGCTACATCAATGGATGGAGATACCATGCCAGGCAGCATTATGTGGCACTTGAGGTCCACATCTGGGTATGGTCTTTGATAACTCTTCTGCCCCACCACCTTGCACAGTCTTTTTGCTCTAGGAATGCTACGATCGGGGCATCTGCGTTATTTCTTAAAAACTATGGAGTTATCATGGTCCGCTGTCTTCTCACTCTGATCTTGTTGATATGTAGACCGGCAGCTAATTTAGAACATGGACTTTAAGGCATATTTCAAAGATTATCAGAACTTAGCTTTCTCATGGAATATGAGTAAGTTTTGAACTTGAGAATTGAAAATTTGAAGTTGAGAAGCAAGAAAAACCTTACATTTGGGACTTTTTTGTTTGACCTGTTGACAGATGGATCCAAGCCTTATGACTTTCTTTGAAGCTTGTATGAATTTTGGTTTACCACAGGAGATTCAGACATATTAGCATTTCCATTGTATTGAAATCCACATTGTAGAAAAGGCAGTTAACTGGTGACATCAGTGTCTATAAGATAACTATAGCACAAATCTTAAAGAGTCTTAATAAAAACAAACCCGGAGCCAGGTATTGGGGTGAACGCTGAAAGATCAGAGAAACAGAACCAGCCACAGCTTACCTCACCTTACCAATTTCTCGGTTGATCTTGTTTCCTCAAACTGGAAGTGTCTATGTCCTCAGCTGAACTGCTGCTCAGAACCTTAAAAGCTTAACCAGGCTCTAGTTCCTCGTCCTCATACCTTAAATACCTTTCTGCTTCCTGCCATAACTTCCTGGGATTAAAGGTGCGTGTCACCATGCCTGGCTGTTTTCAGTGTGGCTTTGAACTCACAGAGATCTGGATGGATCTCTGCCTCCAGAATCCTAGGATTAAATGTGTGTGTGCCACCATTTTTTGGCCTCTGTGTCTATCTAGCGGCTGTTCTGTCCTCTGACCCCAGATAAGTTTATTAGGATGCACAATATATTGGGGGACACAATATACCACCACAAACAACTGAAGTAGACTCATGCCTTTGAGTCCTGATAAAAACTATAACTTTGTGTTAAAAAGCATGAACATTTTTCCTCTGTCCAGAGAGATGGATATGACAATAGCATAGTGAAGGAAAGAACTATGACACCTTTTTTTTTTTTTTTTTTTTTTTTTGGTTTTTCGAGACAGGGTTTCTCTGTGTAGCTTTGCGCCTTTCCTGGAGCTCACTTGGTAGCCCAGGCTGGCCTCGAACTCACAGAGATCCTCCTGCCTCTGCCTCCCGAGTGCTGGGATTAAAGGCGTGCGCCACCAACGCCCAGCTACACCTTTTCTATACATACCTAAGCCATCTTTTTGTATATTTACAAGTTGTATCTACATACCTGAAAACACTTTCTTGGACTCTCACAATCCCAGCTTTCATGTCCTCAGACCTCCTTAACTCACATTTACACACCTTAAGCTTTTGTATCCTCAGACCCTACATAAGCTTTACACTTTTTTTTAAAAAAATTTGATCATTTATAAAAAGTTACATGAAACCTATTGTATAAGTATCTCCCTCTTTGGAGTCTTGTAGTAAGGTAAAGTGTGTCTAGACCTAGTCCTAGCTCTTAGGAATGTGAGGCTTGTGACCTGAATTTTACACATGAAGGGAACTCAGAAAGCAACTGAAGCTTTGGGAAAGGAACTGGGTGCTTATTGCTGTTAAAGCTACTTATTGAACAAGATTACGTATTAATGAAGACATTGTAATAAATATTTTATGAACTTAAGATGTTTTATATCCTTCATGATACTAAACATTTTAAAAAGCTGTTTCTTAATACATATCCAGTATTTTTGTAATTTAAATATCAAATTTTAAAATTTCCTCTTAAAAAGGTTTAAGATCTCTAAAAAATAACATACCCATTTCTACTTCAAGAGGGAAAAAACAAGGCATAAACATAATTCACATGAGGCAAAAACAAGCTCTAATGGTGTAGATTATTTAATATCTGAGTTTTATTTGTAAACTTTGTTTTTAGGACAAGATTGGTATTATCACACTGTTGTGGAATGTTAATTTGTGTGTTACATTTCTTTATGCTGTGGAATATTTGTTTAATGATGCAAAGGTGGTTTACATCTGTTCGATTAAATGAAATTAACCTGGAGTCAGGAGTTTGAGTCAGTAACTAGCTGACAGGACGTGGTAGGGAAGAACGATGTGTTGCTAGGTTCTCAAGTGGTGGCTGAGTAGAAGGAAATGCACTTTTTGGGGAGATGTGAGCTGGGAGAAATGGTTAGCTACTTGTTATTCAGTCTCTCTGAGCAAGCAGAATTTCACCTCATGTGGTGATATTATGTTCCCCAAAATATTGTGCACCCTAATAAACTTATCTGGGGTCAGAGAACAGAACAGCCACTAGATACAGAGGCCAGAAAATGGTGGCACACAGGCCTTTAATCCTAGCATTCCAGAGGCAGAGATCCACCCGGATCTCTGTGAGTTCAAGGCCACACTGGAAACAGCTAGGCATGGTAACAAGAGCCTTTAATCCCAGGAAGTTATGACAGAAAGCAGAAAGGTATTTAAGGCGTAAGGACAAGGAACTAGAGCTGGTTAAGCTTTTAGGCTTTGAGCAGCACAGTTCAGCTGAGATTCATTTTAGATGAGGACTCAGAAGCTTCCAGTCTGAGGAAACAGGATCAGCTGAGGAATTGGCAAGGTGAGGTGGCTGTGGCTTGTTCTGCTTCTCTGATCTTCCAGCGTTCATCCCAATACCTGGCTCCAGGTTTGATTTTATTAATAAGACCTTTTAAGATCCTGCTACAACCTCAACCTTTGAATCCTGAGTACTACAGTGGGATAGAGATTTAGATAAAGTTCCCTTCAGTGGTTGTGATAAAGCCAGTCAGTGCCTAAGGGAACAGAATTCCCACCTGGCTGAGGCCTTTGTAGCCGAACAGCTACTGGTAGCTGCGGAGTTGCAGTTGCAGATTAGGACAGCAGTTGCTTAGGGGGCAGCTAATGAATTTAATGAAAAAATTACACAAAAATCCATCCTAATATAAAATATCTGGAAGTCTATTCTTGCATCCTTGGTAGGCCCACTCCACATGGTCACCTTGAATTAAGATGATGGTAAAGTCACATGGCATCTGTCTTCTCCAACCCTAGCAACAATGGTGACCTGCTACGTGTTGCTTATATCCCAAAATGGAATCATGCCACATGGTTTTTTAAGATTACCTATGTAGAAATTTTCAACTATCAACCATGTTACTAGCTTTAAGTTAACCTTTTTTCATAGATGTAACAGAGTTTTAACAAGATCCAGTAAAATGAACTTATAACTCTTGAGATGTAGAATGTTCACATAAACCAAGTCTAATGTTTTGGCTGAAGTGCTTTGCTCTCTGTGCCAGGCAGATCAACCTGACACAGGGCACAGAAGAAGCCTTTTGACATGCTTGACTCTAGTGAAGGGAGGCGAAGAGGGCCAGAACCCAACCCAGGAGCTAGCTTTCCAGTAAAATAGAACAGCATAAAACAACTTTAATGTTATTGACACCAAAAGAATCTCTAAACTCCTGCTAACACCAGAGGGCTCAGAGGTATATTCTGAGGTCTGGCCATAAAGGCAGCCAAGTGATGACTGGGGGCTGCAGAGACAACGAAAATACTCAGCCTGTTTTGTTCCTGTGCCATATTTAAATAACATTTATGGACACACCGGAATACACAAACAAACTTTCTAATGACACAGGTAGACACAACATTCTCGAGTAACTGATGAACAAAACTTTCCATGAGAAAGACACTTTGTTAAGAATTATATAGATTTTAAATCATCTTGATGAGCAACTTACAAACTTACAGCATGATCTTAAGGTATAGAGCAAAGTGTAAAGAAATCATGGGGATAACACATTTTTAAGAGTGGGGAAGTAGAACCTTGAGGTAAGAGGATTTGAAAGTGTAGCAGAACAAGTTTAGTTACAAGACATGTGGGGACCATTTGCTGCAGGGGAGTGCTTGCATAGTCCCTGGTAGAGGCATCTGGAAGTGATGATGTCACTGCCACAACAAGGTGGCAGTGACACAGACTCCGCCTCTGCAGGAGCATGGTGGCAGGCATAGGCTGCACCTGCTCTGGTGGGGACATCACACCTTTAAACAATGTATTGTAAAAAATTAAGGATATAGGAAGGAGTAGCTGGTGAGAAGTAGAATTTCTCATGACAGAGAACGTATGGAAGCACCAAGGCCAGAGGGGAACATTCCCGGGGCCTTGCAGCACCACGGGGGATTCCCCAAAGTCCTAGATGCAAGCCAGCACCTCGTTCCAAAAATCTAGGCCCTCCTATTGGGAGATTTTAAGTCCTTTTGATTTAAGCAAGGCTCTAAGGGAGCAAATGTGGAAATCCCACTAATGTGATGTCAAGTTTCCCCTTAAAAGAGAGGAAGTACTGTTAGTTGCACCCAAAATTCCTGATGTGATTTTGGCACTGGGGGATTGAAAATGCCCCAACGAGCACAAACCTGTCCGCAGATTTAAGAAACTAGCAACTGTCCTGGAGATGTTTAACTCGATTACCAGATATCAAGGTAATTGCCCGACCCTGCAAAGAGGGTAGAAGGATCTTCAGCCAGTGTCAGAGAGTTGTCCTGATAGAGATGTGTCAATTGTCCACGATCTGTATCCAGCCCCTCATGAAGGTGCAAACAGAAAGTAAAGCAAAGAGAGACAGGGAGAAAAGAGACTGCCAGTCCTTAGTCATGATGGCCAGGCGAATAATGCTGCTACTCTCTGGTGATGCTTGTGGGGGCGGGTACTCACATGTTCTGTGCATCCTGGTGGGCAGGCGCCAGATGTGGGGATGCCCTTTTGCTTGTGGTCCGTTAGCCACCAGACTACGAGAACAAAGGTAGCAGAAGCAGTGAACAGGGTTCACATGGCTGTGAATATGATGGAAATAGCCTTCTTGGACTCAGCTTCAGTGAGACAGCTCAGCTTTATTTCAGGGTGAAGGGAATGTATAGGATGGGGACAATGGCAGGGGCATCACCTAATTTGTGTTTGGCAGCATGGTCCTGCCATACAGCTAGACCACAATATCTAATTATCATGGACAACAGGGTGGAGCATTTGCAGGGAACTGTGTCAAAGGTCACACTAAAGGTAATTCAGGCATCCAAGCTCAGGCACAGCTTCAAAATAATATCAATCAGAGAGCAAGAAGCTCTACTGGTGAAGATAATCTTCTATTTGGTGCCAAGCTCAGAGAGCTGTCCAGACATGGTAGACTGCAACCTCCAGCAGCACAGCCCTCCACCAAGGTGGGATTTCTGTTCAGAAAGAGGAACCCTACATGAAGAAAGGCAGAGACAGCAGGATATGTGGTATGGAGAAAAGGTAACAAGCCGTGTGGGAGAATGTAGATAATAGAAAAGGGTTCATTTAAGTTATAAGAGCCAGGCTTTCATAATTAACAATTAGTCTCCGTGTCGTTATTTGGGGGCTGGCGATCCAATTAAATTCAACAAGAAAGACTCCTTACATGGGCCTTCTGAATTTTCTTGACACATTGAAAGTTTCCTGTGTCTCGCTTGCTCTTTGTAAGCATTGATGCACTGGGTTGAGTTATGCATTGAGGGGGTGCACACCCTTGTCTCTCTTCTGATTGGAGTAGACTGATGGCAGCTATCTTCATTTTATGTGATGTTAGGCTTAGGGTTTTGGTTGTTATCTTCATTATGCTGGGGTATGTTCCTTCTGTTGTCTCATTCTTCAGAGATTTTATAGTGAGCAAATGTAATATTTTGGCACAGGCCTTTCATGGTTATATTGACATGGTAGTGTGTCTTCTCTCACTGACTCCACATATTTTTTTTTCCCTTAAAATGAGGAGTTTGTGGTTGTTGAAACAGTCTTGCCTCCCTGGCATGAAATCAACTTGAGTTCTATATCTATATCCATTAGAGAGAACCTCTTCATCAATGTCCATCTTCGCAACTGATCTGTGATTTTTCCTGTGCAAAGGTTTTTTACCTTCATCTGCTTTTTGTATCAAAGGTTTACCAGCTTTCTGTGATGACTGTTTAGCATTCCTTTTCTTTCAGTTTTTGGTACTGTTTTCTGTGGAGGCTTAGTATAGGTTTATTTAAAGTAGTTAGAGAATTCAGTGCTGAGTCTGTGCAGTCCTCAGGCACTGTTAGAGGAAACTCTGACTGCTTCAGTCTCAGCACTTGCTTATTGCTTGGCCTGGTTTTATGACATAGAAGTTTGAATTGTTCACTTGTTTCTAGGAAATCCCTCCCCTCTTCTTGAATTATCATTAATTTTGTACGGCTTTCCACAGTACTCCATAGGGTAACGTTGAGATTATTGAGATACATTGCAGTGTCCCCTATTCAGATCTAATTATATTACTTTGGAGATTCGCTCCTATTTGGATTGGTGAAGAATAGCTTGTCACCATTTTTGTGGGTTTTTGTTTTGTTTTGTTTTGTTTTTCGAGACAGATTTCTCTGTGTAGCTTTGCACCTTTCCAGGAACTCGCTTTGGAGACCAGGCTGGCACTTTTGTGTTTTTAATGCAATTAGTCTGTACATTGACTTGTTATATTCTTTGAGTCTCTCTGTCACTAATTAATTTTGACCCTGCAAACCTGACTCTCCAAACCTCCACACCAGTCTATCAGATATAACGCAGAGAGGACACCTTCCTCTCAAATCGGGCCTGGTAGCCCATCAAGACTCAGTATCTGGTCATGGAAAAAGCTGGATGAAGGACTGAAAATAATTTATCCTTAAGTCACACTGAAGAAACTTACATGTGGCTCATATGTGAACTCTTTTGAGAAACAAATTAGATCAGGTGCAGTGTGTTGCCGTTGGGCTTCTAAGGTCCCTGAAGTATAGTATCCCAACATTCAGGATGAGTCCTTAATTTTGATATATGCATGAACATATATATATATTTATATATGCTAGGAGACCCCTGTCAAACATTCTTATTTTCATGTGGAACTACAGAGTTGATCATCACCAGAGAGGAAATCCATAATAGCCAGGAACTGAGGGGTCTCACTCCAGTCATATATATTACTAATTGGGAACCTGAGAACTGCCTGGAAGGATACCAAGACACAGCTATATGCATATTCAGGAAGATGTTTTCAAAGATGATAGCATTTTAAAGGATCTGACATAATCAGTGATTAATCCCAAGGGAATACCCTGAAATGATTCACCTTATCCCAATGGACAGTCTCTTCTCTTTGGCAGTCATCAGGTAGTTTCTTTCTTGCATCCTCCTTGATGATTCTTCCTTGACATTTCCTAGGACAGTGGTTCTTAACTTGTGGGTTGAGACCTCATATGGGGGAAAGAACCCATTCACAGGGGTCACCTAAGACTATTGGGAAACACATATTCCTGATGGTCTTAGCAACTGAGACACTGTTCCTCTATCTCCAAAGAAGTCCACCCACATGCAGATACATTCACATACATGTACCCAGAACTGTTTTTTTAAATGTGTAAATTGGTAATTAATTTTTTTCATTTATTTTACAAACTGACCTCAGTTTCCCTTTCCTCCCCTCTTCCTGTTCCCCCACACACACACCTCTCTTCTACTCTCCTCATCCACTTCTTCACTGTCTCCATTCAGAAAGGAGCCGGCCTCCCATGGGAGTCAACAAAGCATGGTACATCACCATAAGGCAGGACCAAGCCTGTTCCCCCACATGAAGGCTGGTCAAGGCAACCCAGCATGGGGAATGGGTCCGCAAAAGCCAGCTCAAGCATCAGGGACAGGTCCTGATCCCACTGCTAGGAGCCCCACAAACAGACCAAACGACACAAATGTCACAGACATGCAGAGGTAGGTCCCATGCTGACATGTAGAGTCAGGCTCCCTAGTTGGGATCAGGGAGAAACCTGGTGCCAGGGAAACTCCAAGGAGTCCAGAAGGATGACCCCAGCTAAGATTCCTAGCAGTAGTGGAGGGGGAGCCAGAACTGGCCTTCTCCTGTAGTCAGATTGATAACTATCTCATAACTGTTGTCATGAGAGTGCCTTCATCCAGGAACAGATGGAAGCAGATACAGAGATCCACAAGTGCTAGGCCAGTCTCCGGGAGTCCTGTTGCAGAGAGAGAGGAACTATTTAAAAGGTCCCACATCATTAGGAAGTTTGAGAAACACTGGCTTAGAACATTTAGGACATAGATATTCCATTTAAAGAAGTGTATGTCCTCAATTGTAGTTTTCTAACTATGCATGCATCATGTGGATTTCCAGAGAACAGTATTCTCACACAAAGGTGTGGATGCAACTTAGAAAACAGGTCTATATTGAAAAGAGGAATAAATTGGAAAGATACATTTACCTCAGTGAACAAATTTAAAGCCTTCTTAGATGACAAATTTATCATTTTTGAAAAAATGCATGGTTTGGCAGATAGAAGATGTATGTGTCTGTTCTCCAAGACTGTATGATACACATGGTAAATATTTTTCCTGTTCCTACCTCCGTTGAAAGTTCTTGTTCCCATCCCAAGGTCCTTTATATAGATAGTTTGAACCTCATATGTACACATTAAGCATCACTTTATCCAATGTATATGTTAGACCTTTGTGTGAAAAATGCCTAAGTATTTATTTCATTTTCTTAGTTTACCATTCAATCTTTGTGTACTTTTCTAATATGCATAGCTTTCCACTTGATGCAATCCCCTTGTCATTTTTTTCCTGGTTATTTTCTATGCTCTGAAGTCTTTTTCAGAGTGTGTTTGCTTATTCCTAAATAAGTATATAATCATGTTTTCCTCTAGCACTTTTATCATTTCAATTTTTCCAAGAAGTTCCTTGATCTAGTTTGTGTTGATTTTTGTGTAGGGTGAGTTATATGGATCTAATATCACTTGTCTTCACATGGATAATCAGTTTCCCTGCACCAAATGTTCAAAGGGCTCTGTCTCTCTCTCTCTTCCTGGGTTTGTGTTTGATGTATTTGGCTTACTTTACCTTTCTACTTTGTGTTTATTTCTGAGATCTATGTTCTGTCCAATTTTCTGCGTGTTTCTTTATATGTAGGACCATTGTGGGGTGTTTACCCACCAATCCCACAGTTCCCCAGAGTTTTCTTGAGTGCAAGCAGCAGGAAATATTAGTTAGAAGGATTTAGATTGTGGAGATAAACAGATAGAAAATACAGGATAGCCTTGAGAGGGCCTGGAACCTATTCTAATGAGGCTTGACTGCCTCTGCCCTAAGGTATTTATAGAAACACCAAGGGGTGGAGCAAAAGACCCCCTCCCAGCACAGCCAAGTACAGACCATCTCAGACACTTGCATTCAGGCCCATGGTTCAATCATCCTCTCTATGCAGACCTGCTGGGTAAAGCCATGAGGAACCTGAAAACGGGCTCCCACAGGTCCCCCTTCATATATATATATATATATATATATATATATAAACTCGTTATTAATAGCTTACAGCAATCTCCATAGCTATTATACCTCCCAGTGTGGGAGTAGAGGATGATGAAGATGGCATTTCTTTTTTGGATTGGGTCCAAGGTGACTATAGCTGTCTTTAGCTGCATCAAGCCCTTTCTAAACGAAAAACTCTTAATGCAATTGCAAACTTAAAGAATCCCTTATTTCATCATTACCAGTAACAGGTTAACATAAATATTGCTATACATAGTTACAATTCTCTCAATCTTACATCTCAAAGGAAACTCAGCAGAACCATTTGAATTAACATAAATGGTGCTATATATAGTTACACTTTTCTCAGTCTTACAACTTTAACTCTTAACAGAACCATTTGAATTAACTTGCTAACAGAACATAGGAAAAACTTCTGATGTTTTTACATCAAATATTTCCTTAACTTCACAAAATCAGGGTGCATTAATATCAGTAGGTTAACATAATTTCTGCAAACATATTCAACCTTAATTCACTCATAACTCCTCCTTTTCTTTATAAACTTTTTTAAACAAAACCTCGAACCTAGTTAGAAAAACCCAAACTTACACAATTCCTGCAAACCCATATTTAAAAGCAGTATTCTCAGTCTAACCATTAACACTTTGAAAAATTTTAGCAAAACATCCACAAGCAGTTTCTTAATAAAACTCTTTACACTTTAAAGTAATTTCTTAGTATTCCCATTTGTATTTCTTACTAACAAAACATAACATTAATTCACTCAAATAACAAGAAAATATTTTTTTTAATTAAATAGACTAAGGAATATTTCTCCCTTTTCTTTATAAATTTTTTTAAAACAAAATCTCAAGCCTAGGTTGAAAACCCAAACTTTTCCATTTAAACAGTTCAAATTTGTAACACAAAACCAGTTCCATAAGTAATTCCATTTTACATAAACAGTTCCATAAAACAATTCCATTTTTAACACAGAACAATTCATGAATCACCAGCATATATGCATACACAAAACTGCATCTTGAGTCCAGGTAGAAACAATAAATTTCTTCATTTAAATAGTTCCATTTTTAACACAATAATTCCAGAAAACAGTTCTTAGGTCATCACTATAATTCAAAATTGTCCCATTGCAATGAAATCACTATTGTTCATTTCATTTCTTAAGTCCCAAAATTCAAATAATAAATTCTGGTACTAGCCTTCCAAATGTGAAGAAATCTATAACCAAAACCTTTTTTTAGTTTTATCTCATTTTTTTTAAGTTCAAAAAGTTCAAAAAAAGTAAATTCTGGTATCAGACTTTCACTTTCAAATATGAAGAGACATTTTACAACCCAAACTTTTTGCAGTTAGCAATTTTAGTTCAACCAAGCGTCTCTGCAACTTTCATTCTCAAGCTGGAGACATTTTTTTGTTACAGTAATATTTTAAACTGCACCATTTTTGCTGTTAGCTCAGGTTTTTCTGTGTTGCGTTGATTTTTCATGGATCTCAGCTGCAGATGCCTTGTGCTGGTTCTGGCATCCGCCATCCTTAGCTTCTTAGCAGCTTCTGGAGCTGTTGAAAACCGCTCAAACTGCCTGCTTTGCAGTCTGCTAGGACACTACTTTCTGTGTCTCAGGTTCCTTCACCATATACATTAAACATAGACTCACACTCAACATTTAACTTTTTCACAAACTCACATATAACATATACTTATTTATACTTCTTATTTACTTATATCCTTAAGGAAACTCTATAAGACTACCTTAGCAAATATCCTTATTTACTTCTTATATTCATCTTACATTCTTCTTATTTAGTCTTACATTTACAACTAGCATCTTTACTTCTTACAAGTTTATTACTACATGTCTTAGGACTACCTTAGATACTTCTTACAAGCTTATATTCTTACTTCTTATTTTAACTTAGATCTTTATTTTCTTAGCATATATCTAACTTAGCAAACACCTAAAGATTTCTTAACACTTAGAAGAGATTTAACATTTTCTAACAAGACAGAATAATTTTCTACTTCTTACTCTTAATTATCATCACTCTCTCTATTAGAAAGATTCTCTTAACTAGACAGGAAGTACGTACATCATTTCTAACGTTCAGAGCTTATTGCCAACTTTGATATTCTAAAAGTTCTTGATAGATTAAAACAAGAATAATTCTTTAATGGCTCTCTGTTAACTCTGGGACTTAGTTACTTCTGTTGCTATGCATTTCAGATCCATTACAAAAACTTTGTTAAGAGCTATCTCTGTTTACAGCAAACCCAAAAAGAAAGAAAAGAGAAAAACCTTGTAAGGAATCTTCTGTTTTAATAGACAATTTTCCAACAGGAGAAAATAGTTGTCTAAATTGGAGTGAGGTTCCAGAACTGCAGCTTTCAACAAGTCTGAAAACATTGCTGAAACTTAGTTACAATTATCTCAAACTCCTCAGCAGTCTGGAAGCCTCTCTTTTTTTTTTGGTTTTTCGAGACAGGGTTTCTCTGTGTAGCTTTGTGCCTTTCCTGGAGCTCACTTGGTAGCCCAGGCTGGCCTCGAACTCACAGAGATCCACCTGCCTCTGCCTCCCGAGTGCTGGGATTAAAGGTGTGCGCCACCAACGCCCGGCTGGAAGCCTCTTTAAACTCTTACTATGCCTAGACCGCAAGATGGAACCTCAATGTCAGGAAAATTGTTTTAGCTGCTTTTTACACTCATCACCAATCTCTGATACTATTTTCCCCCTTCTTATTTTTTAAAGCTGGATTTGCCATGAGTTCTTTAACAATGCTGATGTTTCTGATAGATTTTTATTAACCCAATACTTTCACCAAAACTGCTACTATTCAAAGGAGTCAAGAACATAGGTGTTTCATGAAACACATCCTTCATTAGCTTACTCAGAGGAAAAGAATTTTCAGGATTTAGTATTTTCACTTCATTAGCTTTAACTCCTGATGTTATTAGCAGCTGCGATATTTAGCATTGATTTCTTATAAGGAACTTTCAGGTGAAGCAACTTTTTTTTAAAGACAGATTTTTCTGAAGTTTGTTTCCCATCTATAAAGCCGTCATTTCTTTCTGAATGCCTGATTCCTTGTCTCCTTATTATAAGATTTGCAAAGGAATCATTCATTATGTGAGACCAAAATGAGGTATCTTAGAAATAAGACCAAAATGCTTTCACCCAAAAACTAAGGCCTAAGATTTCTCCTTCTAGGAATAGGCTAATAGTTACTGAAACCAGTGAGTCCAGATTCCAGAAACCAGGAAGTGTAAAAGTACAGAGTCACAAGGTAGTCACGAGGTAATGCCTGCCAGACTATGGAATGTCCTCTCCCTGGTTTCCAGGGTAACTAACCACAGAAATGTCCCCACCTGAGGGCAGCCAATGAGAAATGGTAGTGGGCAACCACTCCCTTAGAAGTAAGATTAAGCCATGATTTCTAGAAAGCCCCTAGAAGCGAGCCAATCAGAATTGAACCCGTACTAGCACCCCTAAATGATGTAACCTTGTGACTTTTCCCTTTAAAAACCGAGCTTGCAGATAGGTGGGCACTTCCTCCAGCCTCCACTGCGTTGGATGTATTGGACTAAGTCCCTGCCTAGGCTTGTATTGGATATCCAGAATTAAACCTTGCTTTTGCATTCCGGCATGCTCGTCTTTGGTGGTCTCTCTGGGGGTCGCGATCTGAGCACAACAATTGCAGGTTTGTTTGTTTAAAAGGCAAAGAACTTTATTTTCCCATAAGTTTCTTCATGTCTAAGACAATGTTCAGTTTATGGACTGCTGCTTTCCGTTGTTTGAAGGCTTTTAAAGTGGCTTGTTGACAAACTGTTTCTAGTTAGAGGCAGTCCCTGTACCCAAATTCATCACTTCAGGATGAGAGTGAAATTCCCGTTGAGCTACTAAAGCTCCTAAGCAAAAATTTCTTGCACAGCTATTAGGGAAAAATAAGGTATTTTCGCAAAGGTGCCAATAATGGCAAATCTCCGAGTACTGTATCCTTTTAATTTTTCATTGGAACTGACATTCAACAAACTGAGATGATTTTCCTTTTTCTTTTAAAACCTGTACTTTAAGTTACCATGGATGTATTTTTGAGCTGATGAAAATCTTTCAGGGCAATTTCGCCATCTTTAGTGGAAAAACTACCTTTCCCAGAAGGCATTTCTCTTATATCAGTCCTTTGTTGCAAGCTACCTTATGGACTTCATTTCCCATAGTTCTTTTCGGGTCTGAAAGTCAACTTCTAGTTCTCCTTTACCGGCCTTGCCTTCCTATTGAAAAGTCAAGTTTCTGCTTTCAGCACAGGAGATTTGAACCAAGTGTTTTATGTTTTCAACTACAGGAGACTGGGAGATTTCTGCTCTCTTTTACCGGGCTTGCTTTCAAAGTTTTCACCCAGGAGGTTTGAACCAAGCGTTTTATGTTTTCAATTACGGGACATTGGGAGATTTCTGTTCCCTCCTCGGCTGGCTTTAACAAGTGTCTCTCTTTCATCAGACACTGGCCCCAAATCAGAATCGCACCTGTCTTGTTAGTGTGCATTTGAGGTGGGCATTTCTGATAGCAACTTTTCTTTAGGGCTTGTGTTTGCCTTAGCCAGTCAGTGAAAAACAAAAGCATTTACAACAGAGCTTTTCCATAGCTCCTTCAGAGAGATTTTCTCCCACTGAGATCTTTATTTCATTTTGCTTGTTCCTTCCCTCCCCCAGATGCAGAGCTTCAGATATCTCAGGCTGCAGCTTTGTTCCTCTACTAGCTGCCTCTGGAGGTAGGGGCTTCTTTCCCCTGAATCTGCCTCAAAACTCTAGCAGCTTTCTAGAGAGGAATCTGTCGCTTCTCTGATTCTTCTGAGAGTCTTTCTCCCTGACAGTTTCCATTTTGGTCTCAACTGCCCCAGAAATAGTTCCCAATGCCACAGTGGCAGCTTTTCTGCTTCTGAAGGTGGGGGCTTTAGTCCATCTCTATTTTCAGGGTCTGTGTGGTTTGCGTACAAACTGAAAAATCAAGCTTCTGCTTTTCTAACAAGGGAGGTTTTTGTCATCTCTAAGTTTGTATTAGGACAGGTGTACTTCCCTCATCAGGCCTTCACCTGGCCCAGTACCCCAGTGCGTTGCATTTATTTGTCTGTGCACTCAAGAATAGAGCTTATGCCAGAGGCAGTCACCCCTTAGGGCTACACTCCCTCATCTCACCAGGAGTCAGCTGAAACAAAGCTTTTCTCAGAAAGATGCTTTCTCTGATAGAAAAGAACTTTACTCCTTGTTAGATCTCTGTTCTGCCCTGGCTGGGCTCTTTCCCCAGACAGTGTTCCTGACTCGGCAGCCCAACTACAGACACAGTTTAGCTTTACTGCATTCCTAGAAAGGTCCTTTCTCTGATAGGAGAGCTTTTCTCAGACTTCTTTTTGCAGCTGTGGATACTGCATAGCCTCACCTAATAACCCAGGACTTGCAGAAAAGCGGGTTACTGTGCTGTTCCCGCTGACTTTAGCTTTGTTTGTTCATTAGTAGTTTTCCCCTGGGTCCTGCACCTTCCTGCCTCAGCTCTGAGCTCTAGGAAGTTGTTCACAACTGCAGGAACCTAGTATCCCCAGCATGCACTCAAACTCAGAGGTACTGGCTAGTTGCTTCTCAGTTGTTGGTTAGAAGCTAGGATACAGTGCTTAACAGAGTTTGCGTTGCTTCAGGGGATCTTTGCATTGGGGCAATTAGGACCACCTTTTCATTCTGAAACAAAACCCTTGATACCTCAGCTCAGCTGTACCTGGGCTTTTTTTTTTTTTTTTTGCTTTCCCCAGTAAACAGTTTCTTGCCGTATTGGGTCTCTGTGACTCTTTACCCACTCTCTCCCAAGTGTTTCCCTCAGGGTACTCTGAACCTCTGCCTTTTACTAGCTTGAAGAGACAGAGCTTAGAAGAGAGGTTTTTAGGAACTCCATCCCTGCCTCCTGTATTGCAGGCAGGATTTTTAAAGCTTGAAAGAAAGAGCTTAGAGAGGTTTTGCTGTGTTAAGAGGTTTGTTGTTTTCCCTTAGAGCTAATCATAGGTGATTCCCATACTAGTATCTTCAGGTGGTTCTAATTTTTGTCCTTCTGAGAAAGTTAAAGGCTTTAGTTTTTAAGTTTTTTAAGAGAGCTTTTAGTTTGAGAAAGAAAGATAAAGGCTTTTTAGAGAGATCCATCCCCCCCCCCAAATTTTCCAAGAAAAGCTTTTTTAGTTTAAGAAAAAGATTTTTTCCCAAGAGAAAGACCAACTTTTCCTAAAACTTCTGAACTTTAAACTTTTTGGCTTCTCACACTCATGTTTTTGCTCAGGGAGAAAACACTTTCTCCTGCCTCTTGGACTTAGCATTTCAGCTGTCCCCAGGCCAAAAGCTTCCATAGCAAACTTTTTTCTGCCCCATAAGCTCAAAGAAGAGCTTTTTTTACTACCCGTAAAGCCCAAAGAAAGATTTTTTTTCTAGTTTGCATTCATAGCCTCCAAAGTTAGAAAATTGAAGAGTTTTTTTTATCTAGTTGCCTTACTTATCTTAAATAAATTTTTTCTACATGATCTTACACTTCTAAGTTTTTCCTATAGTATATTACTACACTATAACTTATACTTATTTTTCACAGATAGAAATTAAGAAAGAGATAGAAGATAGAAACCTTGATAGAGGAGATTTTTGTGCCGCAGCATTGGACATCCTTCCAATTCCGTTTTTTTCTTTTCTCTCAAGGATAAAACCCCATGCCCATATATATATATATAATTATATATTAATATATATATTCCATTACAACACCGGACATGTCCCTTTTCCACTGGTAGACCTGACTTGCACTTTCACCAAAAACTCTGTAATAAAACTTTATATTACTATTATTTTCCTTTGTCTTTAGTCCCTATTCATTTGTCATTAGTACCCCCCCCCTTTTTAAGTCCCTGTTCAGGGGTCATTCTGCGAGGCATTTACCCACCAACCCCATAGTTCCCCAGAGTTTTCTTGAGTGCGAGCAGCAGGAAATATTAGATAGAAGGATTTAGATTGTGGAGATAAACAGATAGAAAATAAATGGAGATAAACAGAAAATAAAGGATAGCCTCGAGAGGGCCTGGAACCTATTCCAATGAGGCTTGACTGTCTCTGCCCTAAGGTATTTATAGAAACACCAAGGGGTGGAGCAAAAGACCTCCTCCCCCAGCACAGCCAAGTGCAGACCATCTCAGACACCTGCACTCAGGCCTGTGGTCCAATCATCCTCTCTATACGAACCTGCTGGGTAAAGCCATGAGGAACCTATAAATGGGCTCCCACAGACCATACTGTCTTTGTTCTTATGCCTCTGTCTAATGATATATGATCAGGTCTTATGATGAAAGTAACACTCTTTCTTAGGGACAATTTTGATATTTGTGATTTCCCTGTGTCCATGTGACTGTTTCCATATCTTCTTCGTGGAACATATCAGTATTTACTTATGGGATTGCATCAATTCTGCTGGTTGCTGTTAGTGATATAACCATGATATAAACATGATTTTATGTCAATTTGTCACAAGTTATCAGAGAAAATGCCTCCATAAACCTGGTTGTAGGATATTTTTTTGAGTATTGATTGATGGGTGAGGGCCTAACCCATTGTGGCTAGTGGGCTAGTGGTTCTGGATTTTGTAAGAAAGCAGGCTGAGCAAGCTATGGCGAGCAAGGCAGTAAGCAGGACTTCTCCATGGCTTCTGCATCAGCCCTTGCCTCCAGGTTACTCTCTCTTTTGAGTTCCTATCCTGGCTTCCTTCAATGATGAACAGTGATATGGAAGTGTGGCCCAAATTAACTCTCCTCTCCAAATTGGTTTTTCGTCACCACAGTAAAAACCCTACCACAACCCATATACATGATTTCATTCATCAGTCAGTGTCCAAGGAATTCCATTTCTTTGTTTAATATTATTTTTCTTCCTAGATGCCTTATAAATTTCTTCATAGAAGTGAATTCATCATTACTTAGCATTATTCCTAGATATTTTGGAAGCAACATGAGTTTCTTAAATTTCTAAATTTTTTCAAATTGTTATCATTATTAGAGAAAATGAAGTGATTTTGTATGTTACTTTTATACTTTTCAGTGATACATGAAGCACCTAGTGAATTTAAGATTTTCCCGTGGTGTCTGTGGCAAGCTTTTTTCTGTGATCACATCATCATAAAAAACCTTTTAATCATTATCATTAATTAAATTAATCATTTAATCGTCATCATTAAAAAGCCATTCCTACCTGTTTCCTCTTAATTCTTTTTTCTTATTCAAATTTCTCTGCTTACCTCTTATGGCTCTCAATTAAATAAGACTGGAGAGCACATGCATCATTCTCTTTTTATAGTTTCCCTGCTAATGATGTTCACTTTTTCTCTGCAATGTACTGTTGGCCTCAGTCTAACATGTGTTCCATTTCTTTCTGTTTCCTTCAGGAGTTTATCGCATAATCTATTGACATTTGTCTTATGACATTTCTATTTCTACTGGGGTTTTCATATCACAGGGCTTTTAATTTATGATTTTTTTAATCTGGTGAGTAAAATTAGGGGTACTAATTTACTTCCTTCTAGCTAGAAATGGTAGTTTGCTGGTTTTGGCTGTTGGATAGTCTGGTTTCCTCGATTCATCTATTCCTCATGTAAAATTCTTGATTTCTTGTGTTCTCATGGATAATTTTTCTCTAATTTTTCTCTATATCCATATCCTCTAATTATGATTTGCAGTGCTGCTTGAGGGGATGACCTTTGTTGTTTTATAACCTTCTTCATATGCTCTTCTTTCTCCATGCATTCTTAGAGCCCATATTTCTGAGTGCGATAATAAGGTTCATAGTCATTTTCTTTCCCCACTTTAAATACATTTCCCCATGCTCTCCTGTCTGTAGGAATATTGACAAGATTTTTGTTATCATATTGCTTTTCTACATCTTTTTTATATGGTTTTGCATTGTCTATAATAGAATTGTATTAATTCTCGCTTTATATCTTTGGCCTCTTGATGTGAAATTTCAGCAAGAATTCCGGTCTTTTTTCCTGTCACAGAAACTCTGAGAAGAGCAATAAGAAAAATGAATTCTTCTCTGGTAAATGCTTCCCAGGTCAGTGTCATGTCTACAATTGTTTTAAAATTGTTTTTATTATTGAAACCATTCAAGATGTTAATTTTCTGCCTCTGGCAATGTTACTGAAAGTGCTTATTTTGTGTTATTTTTTTTTTCCTTCTCTGTCCCTCAAGATTAAGTCCTTAAATCTTTCACCTATAAAGCAGAGACTTGTCTCATTACATTTTCACTCAGTTTTATACTGTGAGGACATGAATTTCCATGGACTTAAGACTTGCAGTTCTGAGACACAGTCTTATTATAAATGATGCTCAACAAAATCTATTGATGGCTGTTTTCTGTGTCCTTTTTAGTGAGGAAGAAGGTGTCATGTGCCACATTCATTGAATTTCTGGAATGGTCTGCTTTTCAGAAACTGGCTTATGAACATGGGCATGCGAATATATGGTCATTTTCACTGACATCACTGAGCAATTTATGGAAAAGTAGAATTAGCAGAGACTCACTGTTGAAACCTAATAATAAATATTTCATTGTGTTTGGCTTGCTCTTACCCCATCATTGATGTATGTGTTGGAAAATGAGGATTGCAGTGTTCTGAGTTCTCTCGTTTTTTTTTTCTTTTTCGAGACAGGGTTTCTCTGTGTAGCTTTGCGCCTTTCCTGGAACTCACAGAGATCTGCCCGTCTCTGCCTTCCGAGTGCTGGGATTAAATGCCACCACTGCCCGGCTCTTTTTGCTGTTTTATGTCACACAATGATGATGGGTGTGTTGACATCTGAAATCTGTTTGTCTCAGGAAAGGTTCTGTTCAATGCTCAGTGCTGAGTTCCCAATAGACAGATGATTATTTTCTTTCTCTATTGCTTTGTTTTTCAGAATTGCATAAGCACTGATGTCTCCACATTTGTATTACAACATGTGGATTATATTAGTAAGAATTTCCTAGAGAGTATTGACTTGATACTGCACATAAGCTATCAGTTTTCAAGCATAAACAAATATCTGTCTTAATGAATTTACTCTCTTCTTTTCTGTTGGAGGAAGAAGGATCCCTCTAACCTATGTTTCTCCTCTCGCTGAAGCTTTCTTTGTATTGCATAGGGAGAAGAGTGGGAGCGATGTTTCTATTTCTTTCTGAAGAATGATATTTAAGTATATAAGTCTTCTTCTGCCTATTTTTATATACACTGCATTACATACTATGCTCCTGGGTCCCCAAGATTAGCACCAAACCCTTGGCACTGAAGTCAGGCACTGTAGTGAGCTGCCATGTGTGTAGAGAGAATTAAATTAGGTTTCTCTGCAAGAACAGCAAGTTTCTTTTACTTCTGAGCCATTTCTCCAGGCCGTAGATTTACATTTCTGGTGCACATTTGTGACAAAGTGTATAACCTTGTATATTCTAGTTTTTGAAAAATGAAGGAATAACCATAAATTATACTTATCTATGCAGCCTAAAATCCTTTTAGTTGAATGAGCTCAAATACTGAAGAAAAGAATAAAGTTGAAATTAGAAGTTTTACATTTTCGGCTGAGTAGTAGTGGCGCATGCCTTTAATCCCAGCACTCAGGAGGTAGAGGCAGGCGGATCTTTGTGAGTTTTAGGTCAGCCTAGTCTACAGAGCAAGTTCCAGGACAATGAAGGCTATACAGAGAAACCCTGTCTTGAGCAACTTAAAAAAAAAAGAAATTTCACATTTTCAGTTGAGTCAATCTCATGAGAAATTAGGTATTCAAAATTAATAGGAGTTAGTAGGAGTCTCACTCTAATATATTTTTTTGATAATGGAAAATGTTTCTACTTCATCTGAATGCATTGTCATATATGCCATTTATTTACACACATATTTCTAATTATTTGGTAAGGAAACACCATATGGAATTCATGCAGTTGTCATTATTATTATTATTGCTTGTTTCAACTTTTAGAAAGGATCAAATACTATTAATGCTGTGTAATTCTGCTTTTTCTCTTTTCTTCATGGTTATGGAAATACTCTCCTAAAATCACTTCACAAAGTATTTGATTCTGTTATTGTTTGGAACATTGGATACATGCAGTGATGTTACACTTCTTACCTTTTAAAGAAAAGTTCTCTCTTTTAATTCATCTGTGAATTCTGCATTCTGTTTTCTACCTCTGTTTTCTAGAAAGGGTGCCCTATTGTAGCTATGCCTCCTGATCTGAACTGAGCATTTTAGAATGCAGTCAGGTAGAGCTCTAGCCAGGAATGATCTTGTGTCCATATCTGAGCAACACTGGTAGCAGTAAGTTGTAGAAGTTGAAAACACAGTTTTGCTCATCATAACTTTACCATCTGAGGTGTGACACTGGGATCCTGTTTGATATTACTGAATGTCGACCTCATTTATGTATGTTATATTCCCTAAAAGTTTGCTGATTACAAGACTATTCATTCTTTTTTCACATGCAAACTATGCAATAAATGCTATGACTAATTTAGAAAGTATTTTTTATTAAAATTAATAAGTTATTAAATTATTATTGTTAAATTAAAATTAGTTTAGTTTTGTGCATGTCAGTATATTGACCTAAATGTCTGAGTGTGCGCTATAGATGCTTCCTGCTTGTCAGGTTCAGAAGAGAACATTATATCTCTTAAAGCTGGTCTTCAAATGTGTTGTGTAGGGCCATGAGGGCTTTTGGAAACCAAACTAAATTTTAAAGGACTTAGACATTACAGAATCCAAACTGGAGATCAAAGTTTCAAATGTAGTTATTGTGGCCAATCCTTTACCTGCTGCTCAGGTCTTAGAAAACATGAGAAAATTCATGAAGAAGGAAGACCTTATGAATGTAAGCAGTGTAGTAAGTCATCCTAGCCATTGTTTATGGAAGAGCAGCAATGCTTAATTCTGACACATTTCTACAGAAATTCTTGAAAATTTTGTCCATGCCTCATCTGTTTCACAAAAATATCTCTTATTTTTTAGGTCTCTTTTACTTAGGTAAGCATTTGGTCCAGCATCACATTGGTAAAGTCATGATTTTCCATTACAGGGTCTGTTATCATTCAGGGATGTAGCTGTGGACCTTTCACAGGAGGAATGGGAATGTCTAGACTGTGTTCAGCGGGAATTGTACATGGGTGTGATGTTGGAAAATTACAGCAATCTGATTTTTGTAGGTAAGAATGCTCTTTTTGTAGAATTATGTAGAGAATTTCAGAACTTAGGGGAGTTACCAAGAAATCTTTTTCATCATTCCTCTTTTTACATTTTTCTGTGTTCCCTCCAAGGGTAAATATTGTTATATTTTCTGTGATCTCTCCAGTCCTCCTATTTAGTTTTTACTGAAAACTTCAAAATTCAAAGAAGTTAAATATTCAAAGCAAGAAAATACATTTCAGTGTACTTTTTAAAAATTATTTATTTTTATTTTATGTGCATTGGTGTCTTGCCTAAGTGTGTGTCTGTGTGAGAGTACCGGATCCACTGGAACCAGAGTTACAGTTATGAGCTGCCATGTGGGTGCTCGGAATTAAACCCAGGTCCTCTGGAAGAGCAGCCAATGCTCTTAACCTCTGAGCCATCCCTTCAGCCCCCTGCAGTACACTTAATAATTAGAATATTTTTATTTCACTGTTGTATTAAACTATTAGCCTATCTCTTATCTTAAAAAACACAAAAGGCTTTAAATAGAGGAGGAGATGTTGGTTATAGGAACACATTTTTTGGTTGTTTTTTTTTGTAGTTTATTTACTTTTTCACATGTGGTCTCTATGTTTAGTACTTGAACAGAATTTTAATTTTTCATTTTGGAGGCTCAAGCAAGAGTATATGGTGATATACAGGCCCACCTGGGTTACACAATGAATTCCTCACTACATGGTGTGAATGTCTGTCAAAAACTCAAAGAAGAAAGTAGAGAAACATTCTTATTTTGTTTTTCCAGAAAGGGTTTCTCTGTGTAACAGGCCTGGCTGCCCTGGAACTCTCTTTATCGACCAGGTTGGCTTTGAACTCAGAGATCCATGTGCCTTTACCTTCTCATTCCTGAGATTAAGAGCTTGTGCCACCACCACTTGGCAAGAAACATTCTTCATATTATCCTTCAGAGAGTTCCTTTCTCAAAGTTCTTTTCTGCTTGATCACCTATTTGTCTTTCCTTCTGTAAGGCACAGTGTTTAGATAAGAATGAGAAGGCCATTATTGGTCCCTGTGCTTTGATATAAGTAGATTGGAGACACTTATGATCATCCATTTAATGATTGTGAAATACAAAATGACTCTGCTGAGAGCCGTGTCCCTGAGAATTGCTAGTTTGCCTGAAAATATCAGTTACTAAATTTCTTACTTGACCATTAATCTCTATTATCCCTAATTGCACTTATTTTCCAGAGACCCATCGCATATGTGGTCAATATGAGTTCGTGGACCAAGGCACAAAGCATATTCTCCACAATTGTGAGAATATCCATGAGAAGTCTTATGTATGTAATAAGCTTGACAACCTGATTCATGAATCCTTTCAATGTAGACATTATGACACAAATGATACTGCAGAAAACTGCAACAAATACAGATTTGGTAACTATGGAGATTCCTCTGTTGAAACAGTAAATGTAAACAGACATAAAAGTGGGAACACTGGAGAAGAACCTTGCAAATGTAAGGGCTGCATAAACTGTTTAAATTTGTATAACATCTTTACCGAAAATCAAAGAAGCCACACAGGAAAGAAAGAACACAAAAATAAAGCTTATGATAGATCTTTTGACTCTAAACATAAAATGCTAAAACAAACCAATGGTGGAAAGGAATCACACCAAAGCAGGAAGTCTGGGAAATGCTCTAAGTTGGACTCAAGCCTCAGTAGACTTCAGAGAGATCACACTAGAGAGAAACCATGTAAATGTACAAAATGTAGTAAATCCTTTCTGCATTTGTCCCAGCTCAAAGTCCATTACAAGATCCATTCTGGAGAAAAACCGTACAAATCTCTTAAAACTCATCAGAGAATTCATACAGGAGAGAAACCTTACAAATGTAGTGAATGTGACAAATCCTTCAGCTTTGTCTCAAAACTTATAAGACATCAGACAATCCATACAGGAGAGAAACCTTATAAATGTAGTGAATGTGACAAATCCTTTACCCAGAAAGGCAGTCTTAGAACTCATCGGAGAATTCATTCAGGAGAGGAACCTTACAAATGTAGTGATTGTGACAAATCTTTTAGCACAAAATGGTATTTTATAACTCATCAGAGAATTCACACAGGAGAGAAACCTTATAAATGT
>CABHPH010133843.1:0-18871 GCA_902168325.1 Peromyscus nudipes | reverse complement strand
TTATAACTCATCAGAGAATTCACACAGGAGAGAAACCTTATAAATGTAGTGAATGCCACAAATCTTTTGTCCAGAAAGGTGCTCTTATAACACATCAGAGAATTCATGCAGGACATAAACCTTACCAATGTAGTGAATGTGAGAAATCTTTTTTCCACAAATACTCTCTTATAAAACATGAGGGAATTCATACAAGAGAGAAACCTTACAAATGTACTGAGTGTGACAAATCTTTTCCCCAGAAATGCTATCTTAGAAAACACCAGGGAATTCATACAGGAGAGAAGCCTTACAAATGTAGTGAATGTGGCAAATCTTTTGCCCAGAAATGCTATCTTAGAATGCATCAGGGAATTCATACAGGAGAGAAACCTTACAAGTGTAGTGAATGTGACAAATCTTTTTCCCACAAATGCTATCTTAGAATACATCAGGGAGTCCATACAGGAGAGAAACCTTACAAATGTAGTAAATGTGACAAATCCTTTACATGTTGCTCAAGTCTTAAATATCATAATAGAATTCATACAGGAAAGAAACCCCATAAATGCAGTGAATGTGACAAATCCTTTACCAAGAAAAACCATCTTAGAAATCATCAGAGAATTCATACTGGAGAGAACTCTTACAAATGTAGTGAATGTGACAGATCTTTTGCCCAGAAATACTATCTTAGAAGACATCAGAGAATTCATACAGGAGAGAAACCTTACAAATGTAGTGAATGTGAGAAATCCTTTACCAGAAAAGGCTATGTTAGAATACATCAGAGAATTCATACAGGGGAGAAACCTTATAAATGTAGTGAATGTGACAAATGCTTTATCCAGAAATCCCATCTTAGAACTCATCAGAGCATTCATACAGGAGAGAAACCTTACAAATATAGTGAATGTGAAACATCCTTTACTGGTGACTCAGATCTTAGAAAACATCAGGAATTTCATACAGGAGAAAAACCTTACAAATGTAGTGAATGTGACACATCCTTCACCCAGAAAGGCCATCTTATAACTCATCAGAGAATTCATACAGGAGAAAAACCCAATAAATGTAGTGAATGTGATAAATCGTTTACCAGGAAAGGCCATCTTATAAGGCATCAGAGAATCCATACAAGAGAGAAACCTATAAATGTAGTGAATGTGACAAATCCTTTACCTGTGGCTCCAGTCTTGTAAATCATCAGAGAATTCATCCAGAAGAGAAACCTTACAAATGTAATGTGTGAGGAAAAGTGTTTACTTGCGTCTCAGGTGTAAGAAAATATCTGAAAATTGGTACTGGGGAGAAAAGTTACCATTTGAAATAATGTGGCATGTGCTTTATCGAAGTTCTCTCCTTAGCACTTAAGGCTCCATACTAGAAAATCATGAACATGAGAAACTCGTTCAAATGTTTAAGTAACGTTCAAACCTTAAAACATACCAAAGTCTATGCTGAAGGAAATTCTGAAGATGTAACAATGTACAAAAAATTTTCATTAAAACTTTTTACTTGTTCAACCTCAAATACTTGATAATTAAAACAAAACAGAGAGGTCTAAAGCCTATGCTGTTGTGTAGGACTTCCTAGAGATGAAATGACCCAGTCTGAAGGGAAGCTGGTTAAGGCAGGAAATACACCACTCAAAAAAGCTTCAAGGAATCCCTGAAAATGAAAGGATTCAGGATGTTTAACTGCAATAAACTCACAAAATAATGCACCTTAGAAGAGGATTTGTCAAACTGGGCCACCAAGATAGGTTGTTCTTTAATCTACGTATGCCTACAGGTGTGCAGTGTACTCCAATATTCATAAGCTGTATCACATGCTCATTTCAAGTTTGAGGATAGTAACTATCTTTCTGTCCCTTGTGCTTTGATAAACAACTCTTCCTGTATTCCTGGAACTCCAATAAAGCTCATCGATTTCACAAGTTGAATTTGCTTCTGTTTTCAGTTTCCAGGTGGGGTGAGTAGATGGATATATGTTGCATCTCCCCAGGAAGTGTCTTGTAAAATGTGGTTAAACCCATTAATTACAATAAGTTTCAAGGAAAAATTAAATAAGAAATTAATATTAGAGCCATGTTTCTCAACTTGTGGGTTTTGATTCCTTTCAGATTATGATCCTTTTATTGTGGTGGGTGCCCATTATATATGAAAACCCATATTTCTGATGGTCTTAGGAACAGAGTCACCACTTCTATCTGTCTCCAGACAGCTATACCCATGTGCCAATATGCCCATATACAATTACCTGGAATTGTCTTAAAGGGTCACAGCATTAAGAAAGTTGGTAGCGCTGTATTAGAGTGAAGGAATTTGAGTTAACTAAAGCAGGTAAGATTGTGCTCAATGGTCGCAGGCTTATTTCCATGGTAGTTCTTAGTTCAGTTAAAAGTGCTCCACAAGAACAGAAGGTAGAGTCTTGGGGAGACTCAGAAGGCTCTTCTCTTCTTTCTGTTCAGTGAGGAGCGACAGTGAGGTCTGCAAAAGGGAAAATGAAAAAAAATAGCTAAAAATCTGCCAGTGGCAGATACCATCCAACCTGGGTTGTGTCCCTGTATGGCTCTAAACACGTTAATTCCCCATGATTCAAGCTCCAATGACCCTCAAAACAATGCTACCTGTGGACAAACACTACAGTCCATTGTGTCCTTAACACTCTACTCTCTGGGCCTTAAAAAAAATGAATTTCAGGTCCTTATGATAAATTTTTTACACAGTACTAATGTTGTTCAAATCCTAGAAGATTCATAGTGAAATAAAATTCATAAATGCCTTTGCTAAGAACTTCAGCTAAATTTAATGTGAGTTGGAAGACATCATGGTCTTCATTACAGGTTACAGGCCAGCATGGTCTATGTAGTGAAACCTTGTTTCATAAACAAACAGAAAAAACAAAACTGAAATTCAAGGTGTATATATATTTTTTCTTTCTTTTTTTGGGGGGGGGATTTTTGAGACAGGGTTTCTCTATGTAGCTTGGAGTCTTTCCTGGAACTCACTTTTTAGCCTAGGCTAGCCTCCAAGTCACAGAGATCCTTGTGCCTCTGCCTCCCGAGTGCTGGGATTAAAGGCTTGTGCCACCACTGCTCGGCTTCAAGATATATTTTCTATATTGATTTAAAATCCTCTAAAATGTGCCTTTCTTTTCACTTACAGCATGCATATTAATAGGTTGATTGTATTGGTTTTAAGAAAAATATCCCCCACTGGCTTATTTATTTGACTTCTAAGTGCCCATTTGGTCACCATCTATTAGGAGGTTTAGTTGGAACATTGTTGGATAAAGTATGTGACTGGTGATCAGATTGGAGAAAATAAAACCCACAAGTCTCCTTATTTCTCACCTTCTTAGTGATTGGGAATGAAGATGTGAATTCTTAGCATTCTATTCCACCAACATCGTTGCTTGCTGTCAGTCCCCCCTGCCATGATGGACTCTTTTCCTTCTGGAACCATTAGCCAAAGCAAATAATTTCTTTCATAAATTGCCTTGATCATGGTACCTTATGAAAGCAGCAGATAAGTAACTCCTATGAAAACCATTTTCTGAGTGGATTTAAGGCTATTTTCCAGACATAGAATTCGTGTCAGGTTTTGAAAGCTGGTAGGAAGAGATGATAAGTCATGTGCACTTACTGTTGTTTTCCTAAAATGTCCCAATGACAAACCTCCTCATAAATACTTGCTTACATTCAAAGGAAAGTGATGTGCTAAGCTTCTATCTCTTGTTGCAGTGCAGATGTTAGTACAAAAATCAATGATGGGTTAAACTGAGATATGAATGATACCAGAGTCCCCTGACGTGCTAAACAAAGCATATGTATTATCCCCTCCAAATAAATATGTATTACCCCCTATTCTAAATGGAGCATATGTATTACCCCCTTTAAAGGCAGGATTTTGAAATCCTGGTTTAATCTTTTTTTTTTTTAAAGGTTTTTAAACTCTCTGCTTTCTCAAAATTTCATATACAGTTAGGATTACTTTGTTCAGAAGCAAATTACTTAGAATCTATAGAAAGCAGAAATCTAGCCAATTTTTTTCTCTTATTTTAATGAGAGGATGCTAGCCGTGTGTCACTGTTCACATCATGTATGGGTTTTCTGATACAATTTACTATTGCTGCTCATATGTTGATTTAGCCTCACCCTCTGATTGGTGATAACTAGATCAATCAAAGACTTTCCCTGAGGCCCTGATACATGGAGAAGGAATACCATTCTTCCTCTATAATGAGGAATATGCTTGGCAGAGCCAAAAAAGATAAGGGTCAAGGGATTGGGGGAGTTGTGGCTTCTGACCTAAAGAACCCCTCTCAATACTATGGGGGCTGAGAATATCTGTCCCAAGGCTGCTGTGTGCTTTTCTCTGTTGCTGTTGAGATATCCCATGTACCCCTCATGCAACATTGACTGGTTGGATAGCCCCATACTCTATTTCACTCTTACTATATTCCTTTGTTGACAGTGTACTAGTCTCATTTTCAGGAAAATGCTCTAGAATATGCTGTATTTCCTAATAACCATGCTTGGCCTAAGGTATTGTTTGTGCAAGATCTCCTAAGCCAATCATTTCTGTCTCCTTTTTTTCTGGTCCTTGGGAGCCTGTCTGTCACTGAAGAACAATTTCCTGGTCCAGATCAAAGGAATATTCTAGAAGACATAGTGGAAAGTTGGAAAAACCAGAGCCAGAGAATGGCAAAGATTGCAGTGAAACCACTATTGGGCCTCACTGCATTTGTGTTCACCTGTACAATTCCTAATGAGATTAGGGCTAACATTTCATCAAGGCTGAAAATAGGGTCCTCAGAGGTTAGGGCCTTCCCTAAATGTCTATTGGCACTTCATAGCAGATAGTGGAGGGGCGTTGCTCTTTTTTTTTTTTTTCTTTTTTCAAGACAGGGTTTCTCTGTGTAGCTTTGCGCCTTTCCTGGAACTCACTTGGTAGCCCAAGCTGGCCTCAAACTCACAGAGATCCACCTGGCTCTGCCTCCCGAGTGCTGGGATTAAAGGCGTGCGCCACCACCGCCTGGTGGGCGTTACTCTTTAAGAGTTAAAGCCATTAATGAGTTGCCCAGGATGCAGTAAGTAACCTCTCACAGCAGCTCAGACAGGTAACTCTAGTTAATTTCAGAGGATCCAATGTATATTATTTTAAGGTGTGTTACTTTTGTTTATGTTGCATTTGTTTAACTCTGTGAAGCTGTGTTACTGTGCCTGTATAAAACACCTGATGGACTAATAAAGAACTGGCCAATAGCAAGGCAGGGAAATGAATAGACAGGGCTGGCAGAGTATAAATAGAAGGAGAAATAGAAGGAAAGATCTAGCAGCCAGAGGAGGAGGATGACTCCATGGGCCAGCTACCCAGTTACACAGCAAGCCATGGAGTAAAAGTAAATTTACAGAAGAGAACTGGAAAAGCCTATAGGCAAAAGGTAGGCAGAATAATTTAAAGTTAAGGAAAGCTGGAAAGAAACTAAGCCAAGCTAAGGCTGGACATTCATAATTAAGAATAAGCCTCCGCCAGGCGGTAGTGGCGCACGCCTTTAATCCCAGCACTCGGGAGGCAGAGGCAGGTGGATCTCTGTGAGTTCGAGGCCAGCCTGGGCTACCAAGTGAGTTCCAGGAAAGGCGCAAAGCTACACAGAGAAACCCTGTCTCGAAAAAACCAAAAAAAAAAAAAAAAAAAAAGAATAAGCCTCCATGTGTGATTTATTTGGGATCTGGGTGGCAGGCCCCCAAAAACGAGTAAAAAACAAGCAACGGTAGTCCAACTCAAATGTTATGAATGGAGAAGACCTGATGCTTTCACCATAGAAACTGAGCAGCACTCATCATAGTTGGCATGTGTCTTGTGTTTCCCACTATTTCATTCTGAAACCAATCATCTTTCTGTAATCTCCATACGGCATACTGTTAGTCATGAACAAAATTCTTTTTTTTTTTTTTTTTTTGGTTTTTTTCGAGACAGGGTTTCTCTGTGTAGCTTTGCGCCTTTCCTGGAACTCACTTGGTAGCCCAAGCTGGCCTTGAACTCACAGAGATCCGCCTGGCTCTGCCTCCCAAGTGCCGGGATTAAAGGCGTGCGCCACCACCGCCCAGCTCAAAATTCTTAATTAATGTTTGTGAAGATCTCCTCACTGCCTGTTCAGCGTCTACACTGAATATAGTATAGTAACTAATCTTTCAAACAAAGCAACAGAAGGGACTGAGAGGTGTCAGTGGGAATCCAATTTACTGCAGTTATCAAGCAAGTCAGTATGCAGCTTTTCCTGTAACTAAACAAGCAAAATATTCACGTAAAATTCAACTATATCACATAGTACAGTTCTGTATGAAATGACTAATTTCAGGACATTCTTACAATAATGCATAATCAACATGCATATGAACAGTAACAGCTAATTGAATCAGAAAATACATACACGACTTGTGAACAAGGACATATGGCTAGATTCTTCTCAATAAGGGAACGCAATTGGCCAGGTTTCTGCTTTCTATAGATTCTAAGCAATTTGTTTCTCAACAAAGAAATCCTAACTACATGAAATTTTGAAAAAACACAGAGTTCAAACAACTTCAAAAGATTAAACCAGGATATTCAAATTAATTAAAAGTGTTGCAGTGGAAATCATTAAGAAACAACAGAAGGAATCAATGGGAAGACAATAAAGATGGTTTCATATTCTGCAGAGATACTAAGCAATCAATATCAAAGTCCTTCTCATTTTGTCAGGAAATGGATAAACTGACCACAAAAAGAATAAAATATGAAGGAACTATTGAAACCTTTAAAGATAGGAGGTCAGGAAAGAAACCATGAGCAAAGAATTTTACTAATTTCACAGTATGCTTAATGAAACACATGAATATATATGTAATATTGATATGAAAACAGATACAAATGAAATGGGGACCTCATCATACACATGCATGGTCAAATAAATTATATTTTCAGTATTTTTACATAGAAAGTCAATCATTTGTACAATAGGATAATCATGAGATTATTTACAGTAGAATATTCCAAAACCATTTCTATAGAAACAGAATGTAGCAAAACCAATCTCCTGTCCCATTTCTACCTTTTGCTTTAAAATTTTTCATTAGATTTTTTATTTAAACTTATGTGTAGTAGTGGTTTGCAGCAGGTATGCATGTGCTCTGTGTTTCTGCCAGGTGCCTGCTGAGGTTAGAAAAAGGCATCAGATCTCCTAAAACTGGTTATGGATCAGTATTTCTCAACCTGTGGGTCCTGTCCCCAAAAGAAGTCACCTAGGAACTTTGAAAAAACACATATTTCTGATGGCCTTAGGAACTGAGACACTGCTCCTCTATCCGTGTCAAAGTGGTTCTGCCCACATGCAGGTATGCCCACATACAGGCACCTGGAACTGTATTAAAGGGTTGCAGCATTAGGAAGGTTGGATGGTTTTCAGCCACCATGTTGTTTCTGTGACGTGTACTCATGTCCACTTCAAGACAAGCAAGTGCTATTAACTACTTCAGTACTACTCTCCATTCAATTCCTACTGTGTTGGAGCCCACAGAGGTTTCCTAATGAGATCTGAGCTTGCTTTACCAAGCAGGGCTGCATAAGGAGATGGATTGACTATGTGCATGGTTACCAGGTGTTTGGAAGGGGCTGCACTTGGCTGTGCTAGGGGGAGGTCTTTTGCTCCACCTCTTGGCATCCTTTAAAAAAAAAAACCTTTAGAAGAGACAGAAGGGGCTGGTGGATAAGAATCCAGGCCCTCCTGAGGCTATCCTGTGTTTCTGTCTGTCTCTCTTCCTTCTATATTTCTATCTAAATATTTCTTACTTCTTCCTCCTCAAGAGTACCCTGGGGCAAAAGTGGGAGCGGGACTCCCATACTACTGTCACTAAAACTCATCACTAACTCTTCCTCAGTTCCTCCAAAATAAATGATCCTCTTCTTCTAGTATCCTTTGTCTCCATCTTCAGGATTCTGTTTTTCTGCTTTTCACTTGTGAAGGTCTTTTTCAGAAAGCACCTGGATTTCTAACGCAGTGCTCTGCACAGGAGATAAAGAGAAAACTAAATAGAGGATTCTACAAATAATGCACCAACTGTTGTACAGTGTAAGAATACAAATAATTCTCTGTAATCATTTTCAGTTAGCATAACTTGAGTTCTAGCACTTCTAATCACAGGTCAATGAAAACTAAAGAGAGAAGAAATGAAACTGAATGACGGGCATGACAATATTTTACACTCCTGAGTTTCTTAATTTCAAACAACATGAAGAACAGACAGTGCTTTTCTCTCTTCTGAGGATCTCATTTTACTTATTCACACAAAGCTCACAAGTTTGCAGATTAGTATTCCCCAGAATCCTGAGAAGGAGCCAGGGAGAATGCAAAAAATGTCCTCACAAACAGAAACCAGACTCCTGCAATTTTGCAACATTTACTCTCTGTACAAAGCCTACTGAGCAGAGTCTATGCTTTGCTACTCCTCCTGGGAGAAGTAAACAGCCACAAAAGTGTCATCAATTCCTGAAATTAAAATATTAGTGTATATGAGCCAGCGGTGTAGATTCACTGCCTTAATCCTAGCATTCAGGAGGTGGAAGCAGGCAGAACTGTTGTAAAATCAGGCTTGATCTACATGATAAGTTCTGAACCAGACAGAGCAACAGACTGAAGTGCTGATTAACAAAACAAAGCCAAAACAAAACAATTACATCAAGCCAATTTGGCCATGAATTCATGGGAAGAGTAATTTTGTTGAACAAAGACAAAATACAATTATTTGAGTCAGTGATCCTCACAAAGTTTAGTGATTAGAATGCCTTAAAAGATGACTTCTAATTTTATCCTAACCTATAGTCCATTTTATAAATGTAAATATAGCATGTCGTCATGTTCTCTCACAGCAAACATACTGCACTTTTCAAACACAAGGATACAAAATGCTAAGAGTGAAGGAATTTTTAAAACAGTTTTCTGTGCAAAGGGTTGGTCATAATTATGGTAAGTAACAGGAAACACCAAATGTATAAATATACAAAACAAAGAATATTAACAAATGATCAAATGGTACATTTCCAGAAAACTATGTGATCAACATGAATTTATTTTATAAAAGTTTCCAAATACAAAAAGGAATCAGTGACAGAATTGTAGCACATAAACAGTAATGCAAGGACACTTCAATATCTACCATCAAGAAAGATCACCACAAACAGCTCAGAAAACCAGTAATGCATAGCAGGCCTCCAGAGACTCATCCATACAACAGCAGAAGATGCCCATTCTCAAACTTCAATCAGGATGCTCCAATGTGGCTATGTCTAAAAAAATAGAACAAGTCTTCAAACCCAGTAAAGATCAATATTTAAAAGTGTCTTCTCCATGAATCTTGAATGCTGACATCATTAGAAGATAGAAAAGAGAATACCAAAATAGTGTGAATACTGACTCACAAATAGCATATTCTCATTCAAGCATGTGAAGAATGTAAAAGGTTGTTTATGTTCTCTAAAGATTCTAAGTAGTTTTTACCAAGATCTGACAGGCATTTTTTATATAAATAGAAAAAATCTTACTAAAATTTATAAAATTGCGAGAAACCACAATGGCTTTAAAAATTTGAAAGAAGGATCAAACCCAGAGGTAATTCCAAATATACAAAAATTATAGGCACGCAAATTGTGGAGTGTTGAAGACAGACAACATGGGATATCAAAGGGAAGACAATGTAGATGGAGTTTAATACTCGGCAGAGATATTAAATCTCATCAAAATCTTACTGACATTATGTTAGGAAGTAGGCAAACTAACCCTAAAAGAAACAGAACCTGAAGGGACAAAAAGATGCACTATAAATTCCCTGTGTAGGAAAAACCAACAGGCTGCAATGGTTCTAACTAAACACCATATAAAAATTATAGTAATGAGACAACTTAATATTGGTACTAAAACACAGCCAGTGATGTTAATGGAAGAGTGACAGCATCACTCCTGTGCAAAGTCAAAAGTCTGAGTATTAATACTTACACACACAGTCTTCAAACACAATAGGACAATCTTGAGATTATTCTAAGTGTAATTCTCTAGAATCATTTGGAATGAAAAAGATGTGGCAAAACCAATTCCATGTCCTGTTTCTACTGTCACTTGAGCCCTTCCCATTTCTGCTGAGGGATGGTCTGTATGTCAGATTGCTCTGATTGGTCAATAAATAAAACACTGATTGGCCAGTGGCCAGGCAGGAAGTATAGGTGGGACTAACAGAGAAGAGAATTCTGGGAAGTGGAAGGCTGAGGGAGAGAGACACTGCCAGATGCCACCATGACAAGCAGCATGTGAAGATGCCGGTAAGCCATGAGCTATGTGGCAAGGTATAGATTTATAGAAATGGATTAATTTAAGATATAAGAACAGTTAGCAAGAAGCCTGCCACGGCCATACAGTTTGTAAGCAATATAAGTGTCTGTGTTTACTTGGTTGGGTCTGAGCAGCTGCAGGACTGGCGGGTGAGAGAGATTTGTCCTGACTGTGGGCCAGGCAGGAAAACTCTAGCTACACATTTCTTCACCCCTTCCTCACTCAAACCCTCTAACACACCTGGATCCTTTGCTGTCTCCTCTCTCTTCTCCATCCACAGCTCCTTGTTCTGATTCACAGGTGAGCAGGACTGACTGAGCAGTGTGAGACTTGTATATGGGAGATCAATTCTTCAGAAAGCATCTGGAACTTTTCATGGAGCAAAAACCAAAAGATGCTAAACCTGTCAAAAGGATAAACATGAAAGAGAAAAGATTTATAAAAAATGTTTTTCTCTAAGGATTTCACTTTACTCTCTGAGATGTGAGACTCATTCACACACAGCTCATACACATGCAGAGTATCTTTCCCAGGAACCCTGAGCAAGAGGAAGGGAGACTGCAAGAAAACTATTCTCACCCTGAGAATCCAGACCATTGTACTTCTCCAACAGGAGATCTATGCAAAAATCCCTGTGAGCAGGGAACAGGCATTCCCACCCCTCCTACAATAAGTCCCCACTCACAGCACTGAATGTTAACAAACACTAAAATTAAACACACACACACACACACACCCCACTTTGGCCACGTGTCCATGGGTAGAGTGCTTTTCTTCTACCAAAGAGACATTTTTTGTAATACAGGTGAATTATCATAATTATTTTATTCAAAAGATACTTTCTAATTTTGTTTTCATCTAAAGTGTGTTTGCTAACTTCAAATTACTGTGGCCAGATATAGTCTTACAGCACGTGTGTTGGACTTGCTTAGACCTAAGGTGTAACATAAAAACACAGCATATAAAAACACATTTCTGAATGCTGTATTTACATCCCAGACTGCATATATCTAAGATGGAAAAATTAATGCGGAGTTAAAATTTGCTAAATGTTTATGACCATATCTCTGGTACTCTGTAGATGAACAACAGTCTTATTAAATAAGAAACAGAGAGCCAAATTCAGAGTTAAAAGCCCAAGAGGTCAGAGCAGTAGTTAAGAGCTGATACTAAAAACCCTTTCTTACCCTTTGATGCCACTGTTGTCCTTCCCCTCAGAAAGAAGCCTACTTCCTGTGTGTCTGTCTTTTTATTGACTTTCTGTTCTGCCTTCTCATTGGTTGTAAACCCAACCACATGACCTCCTTGTCACTGTCTGTCTATACAGACCTCCAGGTCATCTATGGTTGGTATTGAGATTTAAGGGTGTGTGTCTGCATGCTGGCTGTGTCCTTGAACACACAGAGATCTGCATAGCTCCGCCTCCCAAGTGCTGGGATTAAAGGCGTGCGCCACCACCGCCCAGGCAACTTTATTTATTAACACAAATAAAATCACATTTCAGTACAAATAAAATATCACCATAGCACTCCATAAAATGTATTTTCTGTTTAAGCATATCTACACTGGTTCTTCATGTGATTATTATCTACAAAGCTCTATGGGGATGCCTAGTCTTGGGGCAAAGGCCACTCTAATAGGCAAGTGATAAAACAGAGGAGTTAGAAAGCACGGATGAATTCTAACCCCGTGAGCTTTGGAACTCTGTGAACGACAGATAATGCAAATGCTCTACCAGTTTTTTTGTTGTTGTTTTGTTTTGTTTTTGTTTTGGGGTTTTTTAATTTTTTTTTAATTTTTTGGAATTATTTTATGACAGAATAGTCTGGCAACCATAAGATAAGTGAACAAAACAAGACAAGACCCACTTCATAGGATCTCAACCTAACCAACAACGGAAAGCTATCCACAATCGAATTTTGGAAGCTGTGTCATTCTGAGCAGCCTCCATGAGCACACCTGGTCCTTTCCCTCCCACGTCCCAGCCCCGCAGCTCCTCTGACCTGGGAGGTTCCAGGGCCGCTGGGCTGTGGTTCCCGCCACTGCACTGCTGACTGGTGACTTTCCCAGGCCGCTCCGTTTTCGCATCCCTGCGACACCCCGCCGTGTCCTCCACACCCAGGTCTGCACCATGTGGCTCCCCAAGTCCAACGGAGAAACGCAGATTTCCTGTAACTTCAGCCTGGTTCCTGGATTGGCTCCTCCTGGCCTCACCCAATATACTTCCTCTTCTGATTAATTGATTCCTCTAAACCTGTCTACCACGGTCTCTTTTTGTTACTTACTTCCCAAGTCCACCCAGTTGTTTTTTTCCCCCCTGAACTCCAGTCAGTGATCAGACAGGTTTCCCCGCCCCATCGGGACTGATCCCTCCGGCTGTCTCAGGCTGCCCTCCACACAGCTCCAGCTGTCAGGCTGCCAAGGATCCGCTCTGTACCACCTCCCACATGCCTGCTGCCAGCCTAGACCAGAACTGGATCTAGGAGGATGCTGCATCCCACTTCCTGATCCCCACCCTGGTTTCTGAAACCTTGGATGCAAATTATCCTGCCTAACTTCTCATCTTGAGATACCAGTCTCTAGGGTTAAAAACACAGCAAAAGACAACCAACACCCTAAATTCTTATGATCAGTTCCTTTCCCAACACAAATTAAAACAAAGATAAAATACCCTTGGCTCAATGCACAAAGCATATCTGTACCCCTAAGGAGAGCAAGTTAAATGGCACGTGATGTACAGAACTCAAAAACATGAGTCATGTTCAAGATGGTCAAAATATGTAAAGCATATGAACCAAAAATAGGAACAAAATGATTCATGGGTTACAAAACAGTAACACATGCCTCAAGGAAATGAGGAGAGTATAGGATATGATTTATGAACTCAACGAGTAGTTTGAAACACCCAAAAACACCCAAACTGAAATGAAACAAAATATGAAAAATGCAATAAGTATAGTAATAATTCAAAGAGATCAGATAGGAGACACAATATCAGGCATGAAGACAAGATACAGGCGCTAGAGGGCTCAGTCAAAGATGAGTCAGAAAATGATGAGTTAAAATAAAATGCTACATGCAAGTAACACTACTTAAAGTATACTCCTATATGAAATATTCTAAATTTTAGACACAGTAACTTACTCTGGAGAGCTTTCCTGGGAAGCTGGATAATCGTTTCCATCACTATACAAATGAAGTGACACTAAAAATCCATCTTTATCCTTCCCTCATGGACCTCCACTATTGCCACTCAAGTATCCAGAATTCTATAGGGTAGTATTGACATGGGGGAAGACATTTCAGGATTTTGAAAGGAAATAGGTGTCTCAAGAGATCAGTGGTCAGTCTGCCCACTAACAACCCAGTGCTGAATTCATCCTGTGCTGTTCTACTTTCATCGCAAGATGGTGACACTGTGGTGTTACTGACACAAGGTTGTCTTCCTGTAGGAGCTCAGCAAATTCACTTTTGGTGAATGCGGAAACTTGGGGCTGTTCAAGTTGCAGAAAATAAGCAGTTTATATGGCCACTAAAGCCCTAAACAAGTCAGTTACACCATCCCATTTATGGCTCTGGCAATAATGAGGAAGAGGAGGTAGGAAGGAAATAGGAAGGGGAAGAGCAGAATGGGCATGACATGCCATTCTCCAGACTTCACACCACTATTGTACTCAGTAGCCCAGAGCAACTGTACTCACCTGCACTGGCCTCACTCAAGACCAGTCCTAGCCACAATCAGTCTAGGAGGGAGAGAGGCTCACAGGACCCCACGCTTTACCTCTGAACTTTGACTATGGATAGATTTTAAGAGAAGGGGAATCATTGTCTTTAGTTGTGTGTCTTCTGCTGGTCTCACCAGCTCCAACACACAGCTCCAAACTCAGTCTCACAGATGGCCCTGTGTTAATTTTGGTGGATCAAAAAACCAAAATGAATAGAAGTGAACATGAGAGAAAGGTAGTGAATAAGGGAGATAGAGAGATAAGGAAAAGGAGGAGGAGAGGGAGTGAGGGAAAGATGGAGAGCCAGAGAGATTTGTTGGCACTATAGATGAGGATTGTGGGAAGTAAGGGATGTGACTGTGCACTAAGAGGTATATCATGTGAAATGGCAAAATAACAATAAAATAACAATGACAATAATAGTAATAATGAATGACCACTTCAGTCTGTACATTCATTTTTGTGTCATCTAGTTTTTAATCAGGGAATACTAGCATCATTAAGAGTCTGGAAGCCTTGCTTCATTTTTACATAAAGGAATACTTTAAGTAGCTTCAGTATCCGTTATTCTCTGAAGTTTTGACAGAAATCTGATGAATCTAATCTGCTTGTGATCTTTTTCAATGAGGTCATTAATTGCCACTTCACTGTCACTATTGCTAATTATCTGTTTTTTTCATGTTGGTGTAATATTGGTGTTTGGTATGAATTGGGATATGTCTATTTCTTTGAGAGTGTTTATTAGTTGCCTAGAGGTCTTTAAAGTCAGTAGTCGCAAAATATGCTCATATACTCTTATCTACTGATTAGACCATGCAGTTAGCTTGAGTACTTCTCAAGTCATTTTGATAAAAAGTATTGTATACATAGCTATCCTGGAGATGCAGAATAAAGCTCCTTTAAAATTCCATCTCACCCCAGGCAGAATGGCCATGACCAGGATAAATAACAAGTTCTGACATGAATGTAAGGAAAGAAACAATATTATATACCAATGTATACTAGAGTGGCCACTTTGGAAAACAGGCTAGATTTTTCTCAAGAAACTAGAAATTGAAGTACCATATGTGCTACATTGTTTAGTACTTTATCCAAGATGGCCTCCTGATTGCTCTCTACAGTTCTGTATGTGCATTCATGCCCATCAGCATAGGCTGAAGAAAAGATACTCCAGAATTTCCCAGACTTCCTTATAGATTCTGGCTAAGAAATAGATTTTTCATTATTATAATGAGGAACATGTTTCTCTGGTATGTTCTAAGGTTCAAGCTATGCTGGTATTATTTTGACAAATAAAAAGGCAGTCCAGTGCTGCAAGAGGGTGAGAACACAGAAATACAAACCCAGACCTAGAATTCTGTCATTAGAGCACAGAGTTCTGAGCCCATGGACATCTTTAGATAACAGGTCTACTTTTTCACATTGTGGTACATTTTATTGTTTCTCTGCATGTGCAAAACATTTATTGATGTTACCAGCTAATAGATTTTTCATAAGTACTTAGATTAAACACATTACTGATTAACTCCTTGTCACTAATGATGTGTCCATGTTGAGTCAAGGGGAAAAGAAATGAAAGCATTTTCTCTTGGAATAATCTAAGAATGAATCCAAACTTGAATTTTCTACTTGATGCTCTCTGTCTCTTCCATTCTCTGTTGCATGAATTTGAATCTCTTCCTGCCTAAAGAGTGTCTCATGGATATGTCTGTGTGTCTGTCTGTCTGTCTGTGTCTTGCTGTCCCAAACAAGTCTTGGTGCTCTGTCTTTATTGAACAGCATAGATAGAATCACAGGGGGAAGGAAAGGGATACTTCACAGAAATCTTTAACAGAGTTTAACAAGGGATTAAGTCACTGGTTCCAAATGACACCACCTGATCAAGATAACAAATAGTTTTACAAGCATCACTGTTTATTAATCAATACCTGTAAGACATATTCATTTTAGAAATTTGCTTTCAGCTTCTGTATTTGCTACTTGGAGCAAATGATACACATACATTATCTGGGTCAATAGCATGGGAAAGAACATAACCTAAGATTATAGCTATGCATTAGCTTAGGTTATAAAAGTCGATCACATGAGAATTCCCAGGAAAATAGGTTTATTTTTACATTTTTTTTTAAACATGTTAAACAAACAAACTGAGTACACAGAAGCATGGCAGGTTAAGTCTTAACTTTCTTCAAGATGGATTATTAACTTCAGCTGTGAGGTCGAGCAAAAGTTCCATTCTCTTAGAATGCAGGAGATATTTTCATAATATTACATTGCCACACTTATGAATCTGACAATTGGCAATAAAAATCAGCTCAGCTCCAATCAGTACTCTTGTAATTCTGTTCGTAAGAAAAACAAAATTGCAAAGTGCTATTTTGTAAATATATGAAGGTGATCCTAATGAAGTCTTCAAATAATGAAGGAGATGGGGTCCCAATTAACCATCTCTTGTCACCAAATAAAGTTTCCAGTACCAGGACTAAGTTACATCTGATTGAGTTGTTGGATAAAGTGGTCCCATGGAAATCCTCAAATAATTCAGGTTGTTGCCAAAAGAATAGTTTGCTCTCCAAAAATTGACAGCAAAGTCCCAATGCTGAAGACAAGATCCACCCAACTCATTAAACATGGAGAGGTGTAGCTGTTGCTTACATAGAACACTCACTCCTATGTTCTAGTATCCTTGGTACAGGAATGTACTTTGTAGGTTACAAAAAGGGAAACATAAGCATTGACCCAGCCACACAACCTTTGTTCTTCAATCTGTCCTGCCTGCAAAATATTCTAAGGCAATGGTGGAACAAACTTTTGGAGTTTGGTAGTAACCAACCAATGTTCAATTTGACTTTAAACCCACTCTACAAAATGGAACCCATACCTTACTCTGCTCAGGTGATCAAGAACCAGAGACTAGATACCACAGAGACATTTGATAAAACCTAATAATACTAGTCTAATTAATAAAAAAGAAAGAAAAGTAACAATAATAAAACAACTCTTAATTATGCTCTGCTAGACTCATAAATCTGTGCCTTATTCAGCCATCACAGAACCTTCCTTCTGCAGCATACAGGAACAAATATAGATACCCACCCACAGCAAGACAATACATACACACACACACAGACCTTGAAACACATAGCTCTAAATTGGATGCCCCCATCAAATACCACCCCTCAGAGCTCAGAGAACACCACCAAGAGGATATAGAAAGAGTGTAAGAGCCAGGGGGGATGGAGTATACCAAGAGAACAACTAGGCAAAGAGCATATGAACTCACAGAGACTGAAGCAGGAAGCACAGGACCTGTATGGGGCACGTCTAGGACCTGTGTGTGTGTGTGTGTGTGTGTGTGTGTGTATGTATATATATATAATATATATATAATATATATATTCTAGCTTTCAGTTTAGTGATTTCATGGCATTCCTGAGTGTGTGGATGAGTGGTGGTTCTCTGACTCTTGTGCCTGCCCTTGGGGCTCTCTTTTCCTTTTATTGATTTGCATTGTCCAACATTGTTGTGATGATTTTTATTTTAGCTTATTATATTTTATTTTGTTGTTGCATCTAAAAGCCTGTTCTTTTCTAATGAGAGACAGAAAGCAGCTCAGCAAGAGAGGAGAGATGCAGAGGAACTGGGAGGAGTAGAAGAAGGGAAAACTGTAATCATGATATATTGTATGAGAAAAGAATCCATTTTTATAAAAGATGAAAAAGAGAAGAGAGTTATCTTGCAAAAATCAGTAAATTTCATGATGTCCCTTTCAAATGAGAATACCAAAGCAAAAAATAACTGGTGACTTTGATCTCTCCTTTTCTTTTGAAGGCTCCTCAACCCTGTGTTTTTTCTTTTCTTGAAGCTATGAATTATGTATATTGAGATTCTGAACAATTATTACAGTTGACAGATTTCCATTTCTTTAAAAGTTTTATTTAAGTATCTGAGTGCTCATCTGCATGTTTTTTCTGTGCTACACATCACTACATGATGCTCTGGAGCCCTAAAGTTGGTTCCAAACCTTTGGCACTGGACTCGGGTACTGTATTGAGCTGCCCTGTGTATAGAGAATGTAGCTGGGTTTCTCTGCAGGAACAGCAAATGCCCTTCCTGAACAGCTATTTTTCCATCCTCCAGATTTACATTTGTGGTGCTCATTTGTTATGAAGCCAGTAAATAACCTATTTTTTAATGAAAAAAATCATAAATGATACTTATATTTATGCAACCTAAATTCCTGTTAGATAATTGAGCTCAAATACTGAAGAAGACAATAGAGTTGAAATGTGAAGATTCAAATTTTCAATTGAGCAAATCTTTTCAAAATTAATAAAGAGTTGGTATAATTCTCAGTTAACACATTCATTTCCACCACAGATCTTTATATTTCATCTAAACTCATTGACATATAGTACGTTCATTTATAAATATTATTCTCACCATTCTGTAGCCATTACTACCAGCAGCTCTCAGCAGTAACCACATAAGGATTTTTGAAATCATTATTCATCAATATTGGTTGTGTCTAGTCTTAGAAAAAATTAGATAATATTAATGCTAGCAAATGCTGATTTTTCTACTTACTTCATAATTATCAAAATGTTCTTATTAAATAACTTCACAAAACATTTTATTCTATTTCTTGCTTGGAATGTTAGTTATATGCACTGAAATTACAGTTCTTACTGGTAAAAACAACAACAAAAAACTTCTTTGACTTTCATTTATTCTATGACTTCGACACTTAGTTTTTAATGAAAAGTTCAAGAAAATTGAATATTCAGAATGAGGAAGTG